>JBDJHY010273516.1:0-10311 GCA_039654485.1 Withania somnifera
CGAATGTCGAACCCACAGGGACTTGTATTAACTGTTTAATTGTATTAAACTAATTACTATTATTTAAGCAGAGAGTTTTCAAATATATATTTGGGAATGCAATTAAACTAAAAATGCTAAAATTAACTAATGGACAATTAATCTAGAGAAGACTATATTTCTACTCAATCAATAAATGACTCAAACTATGGTTATGGATTTATACACACACACGCGTATAAGACTTGACTTCAATAAAGGTCCTTATTTCGTTGATTGTTGGGTTAGGGGTTGAAATTATGACTATGAATTGATAGTCCGTTAATCACCAATTACTTAAGAAACAACTACTCCCGATTAGTTGTGTTGGTAACTCTCATAAAAGCATTATAGCTATCTTCCCTAATTTACCCAAGCAAAGCACTAAGTACATGATTATGTTGACGTAACTAGTTATGTTGTTAATCTTTGATCATGAATACCAACGTAAACGCACTCCTGCTACTCTCGATCACTCACAAGATTATTGGATCCAAGTAACCTTGCAAGCTTAAAGTTGATTCTAACATCGGCCAACAATTAGAAACGCAGTTATTACAGAGTAGAAAAACAATCAATGATTCGAAACAAATACTTTATATCAATTCAAATCCATACATGGTGTGTTAGCCATAATCCCCAAAACAAGGATAATTAATTCCACATAGACATGGAATAATCACAACAACTCATTCAAGGAAGAACGTAAAATTATATAAATAAAGGAGAAGAAAAGTATACACAATTATTCTCTGATCTCCACGACGGCTCCAAGATCTTTCCCTAGATTAAAATTCTTCTAAAAATATTATGTACAATCTTGAAATCAAAATAATCTCTACCCTAAAATAATATGTAGCCTTCCTAAAATAATATGCTTCCCCCCTAATTGTTGTACAAAATAGTTTATTTATAGGAGCAGAAAATAACCCTAAATAAAATAACCAAGTCCAAAACGGACTTGGAAACCACGACATACACTTACGGCGCCCAGAAATTCTTAATTTGCAATTGAAATATGCAATTTACATTTGAATGAATATTATATTATTGTATTTTTATTGAGTATAATATTAACTTTATTCCATTAAGCTGTCTGCTTGAAATTAATTCTGTAATCTCTCATAGTTAATTCGTTTGAGCTCCAAACTTCTTCCTTTTTAGGTCAAATAATTCCTACACCATAATATACCATATTAGCATAATATAAAATATTTAGTACTCAAGAAAAAATAAAAATATTAAGATATGAGGCAAATAATGGCTAAATATGTGCTATTTTAGCCTCACATCAACGGTTCACCATCTGGAACTTGAACTGAGATAGGAAGTCACTTGGTTCTATGCTTCCATTATAAGGCTTTATTCCTGGTTACTTGAATCCCTTAGGAAGTGGAATGTTCATTATTTGTTTAGAGAAAGGGGTAATTACATCCCCTACGTCGTCGATATCCAGGATCTTGTCTAGTTCAATCTTTATGAAACTCTTATGAGGGGTTTCGTTGTGGCTTCCTTCTTCAAACTGACCTCGAAGTGGGCTCCGACATCGAATAGAGATATTATCCCTACGTCGTTCCTGTGATACTGTCGAATTACTTTTCTTATGACGTGGTTTTTCATCATCAAAGAGGGAGTCATCTGACTCCGAGTAACTTGGTCGGGGTTCTCCCTCCTGCTGCTGATCTTTGCTTTTGGTGGTTGGATATCGTCCTGGGGCCTCGTCTTGGGGGTGCTTATTGTACCATTGTCAGAACAACGCATAGTCTTCCTGGGAAAATCTTTCAACGGTGGTGAGGCGGACGTTCATCGTTATCTGGTTTTTAGCATATCCTTGGTCGGGATGATTGACACGTTCTGTTCGTGTTTGTGTCTTTCATCTGAGACCTCTACCTCCTTGGTTAGAACTGCCTTATGCTGGGGCTGCAGCACATCGGCTAACTCCTTGTGTGCTTTTGCTTCATATGTTGACCATATTTTTAGTGTGTATGTGTTTTTATCTAGGGAAAAGAAAAAAATCCTCTCCATAGACGGCGTCAATTGATGAGTTCTAAAAGGACCAAAAATTGCCTAACTATGGATGAACACCTTCTGAATTACGGGTGACAGCAACGTTAAGTAATACACCTACAAAACAGATCCCAGGGAGTCCCCAGGGTAATTCTCCAATGCTTAAGTTAGTATTAAGTTGGGAAAGAATTCTAATAGTATTTGAGAGTAGTATCTTGAGTGTACCTTTGCCCCTAAACTTTTGGGCTTTTATAGGCGTTTCTAGTAACCGTATTTGGTAGATGCTAGGATTACGGAGTGATCTTCACCGTGAAATTCGTTATGCTGTATTTATTAATAGTAATCATACCACAACTCTATTGCTTATTGATTGTATAACAGTCTTACTATGATTCTTCCACTATTAGTAGTACTTATCTAATTATGGAAGTTATCTAAATATAGTAATATCAATATTAATAGTAAATATTGGTTCCTAGTTACTACTGTTATTCTACAGTTGACCTGACACTTTGTCCGATCAATAGAGTGCAGTCTTACCAAAAACTCAACAGGAACTCGTGAGAGAAGAAGCAAGTGACGTACAATTAGAAGGAATCTGTGATGAAGTATACATAATAAACCAATAATGTCTACTAGAACAAGTGAAGTATATCAAATTTCAAGAGTGTCTTCGAGATAGTCTCACAACCACGGCAACCCAAATAAAGAAAGGGAGATATGAGCTTATTTAAGAGTTAGTTCAATTAGGACGAGATATTCATGACTTGAATACTCAATTGACTATGAAGATTGAGATGTATGATGTTCAATCACCTATCGTTATAAATACCATCTATTATATGGAGAGGTAACAAGAATTCCAACCATTCAACTATCAATAAGGTGAATAAAAGTAAGCATGTTGTGAGTGGAGTAAGTTTAAAATTAGTATGTGTTGCATTTTATTCAATGCAATTTTCTGCATTATGTTTAGATGACGACATGCCGTTTGAGTTATCTAAACTAGTAGAAGAGTGTGGTTATGAGGAAAAAGGCACCTATATTTTGAAGTTTGCACTAGACACAATAAATCTATATGCCTCACTTTAAGGACAAGTAGTTTAACATGCACCATCCATTACTTGGTTCCTTCGTCTTTGTACCACAACCCTATAAGAGAAATAAAAAGGTGGATCCGATTTTATAAGTAAAATTAGTATCCTCAAGGTGGAAGAAAAAGTTGATTGATTGTGCCGCAATGTTAATTAGGCATTTATTGGGCAGTAACCCAATATATAGTAAGTAATTTTTATTGTATTTTTGTATTTTTTGCTTTAGTACCACTCTAAATTTTTCTCTTGTGTCTATATATTGAAGGAAAGTCTCAGTATCATATATATAAGCTAAGAAGAATGACAAGAACTAGGTGTGGGGTCCTCCAACCCCCTTGATGAAAGAGCAAAAATTGACATGCTATTAGTTAGGCCTTAGAGAGTGTTTTTAATCCTTACTTTTTAAATTTATACTTTGAGGACAAAGCATGATTTTAATTATGAGGTGGTGAATTCTTCCTATTTGTTTAGGGTGGAGTGTGTTATAGGAGTCTTGAGATTAATTGTTAGTCCTATGAAAAACTTTGGAAAAAATTTAAAAATATTTTGTTTTAGTAGTTTTTAGTTTTATCTTCTTTTTTGATCTATTTAAAAGCACACTTCATCCCCTCCTTGATTTTTATTTTTGGTTCTTTTCTGAGTTGGAGCCCTTAGAACCAATATCCCTTTTTTTGGAATAAATTTTAAAATTTTAGTCATCTTTTAGGGGATTTTTCTGGCAATAGATGGATGATGACTGTATCGAGAGAAAATTAGTCATTAGGATTAATAAGTAGCATCCTTTCACTAATTGTATAGGTACTCTTGTTAGCCTATAATTGATTACATGATGCAAAATAATTTTTAAATTTGATAGCATGTTGTAAAATTAAATGACTATTTTCGAGACACCTAGACTCATTTATTTGACTCTTGTATAACTTTAACTTAAATTTAAGTGCAATTAATTGGTTGAGAGTCTATAGTGATCATTCTTGAGTTGAGCATGAGTCATGTGTGAGAGATATTTTTGATGTAATTCATGTTGCATAATGATGTATACAACTTGCCCTTTGTGTTTGCAAAGCAAAATAAAGAATGTTGAGCTTAGAAGATGATATAGGAATTTCTTTGATAGCCATATTCTTACCTTCTTTTATCTACCCATAATCTATGATCTTAGTTAGTCTCGTTGAGCCTTAAACCTATTTTTGGCAGTTTTATATGAAGCTTATTCCTTTTATTTCAATAAATCATGAATTTGATCCAAAACTCTAATCACTTTAGTTAGAAACAAAAGTTGACGAGGAGTGAAAATTGAAGAAGAGAAAAAGTGAATTTGAAGCCACAAAATAATAGCTATTGGTGTGTTAAAAAAATTATGTGTTGTTGGTAGGGAGTAAAAGTAAAAAGACTAAAGTAAAAAGAGTAAAAGTACTATGCATAAAAATAGTCAAGTACTCCCTACCAAAGAAGATATATTCTAGCTAAATGATATGGAACAAAGATATTTTTGAAATAAAAAATAGGTGAGAGGTGAAAATAGGTTGGTTAAAGGTAATCCAAATGAAAAAGTAATGAACTAAAGTTCTTAGGGAGACTAGTCATTATTTTTAGTCAAATAGTTCCTACCCGTTCCTTAGCCTACATTACAATCCTTAAAGTCCTATTTTATCTCCAGCTTTATTATTCTTACAATAGTGGAGTACTACACTAAGGTAAGCATATGGTTCATTTTATGTAACTTGTGAATTCTTTGTGAGAGTGAGCGTAATTCTATTCTTATTCTCAATCTTGTGATTAATTGTATACTTGTAGGTGATTATGGGTAACTCTCTTCTTATGAGGATACATGTTTGATGAAGTATAGGTAAATTATTTGATTTCTTGATTGAGTAATATTCACGAATTTGCAAAATTTATAGAGTCAATTCTTGAGGCTAGGAAATCTTAAAGTAGTATTCATGTGTTTAAAGTTGTAATGTGACATGCTTTATTACTTGTTATCAATGTTAGTCGTCGTAGTTTTAGATTGAGTGTCTTGTTTAAATTAGTGTTGTTAGTGGAATCCTTGATTTTTATGAGTATAATTAATTTTTCGAGGAAGAACAAGGTTTTAAGTGTGGGGTGATGATCTTAAATGTACGTACACACCTACTTGTTATTATCTATGTGTGTTTAGCCTAATTCTGAGGATTTTTAAGCATGATATTGTGTCGTGATATGAATAAATAGTGTAATTATGGAATTTTATGCAAAGCCTTATGTTTATATGGTTTATAGAGAAATTTAGTCAATACAATAGTCAAAATGGCCAAGGAAAGGTTAGACGAGATAACTAGTTAAACCAGCCTAAACTATGCTTGTTTTTATATCGCTTTGAGTAGCTTTATATGTTTCATGATAGTTTTGAGCAGATTTATGTGTTTAGTGATCTAATTATTATGATAAATATCTTTGGATACAATTTGAACTGCTTTGGATGCTAAATGAGGCTACATTTGAGCTATATTGGTCGAGGAAACAAGGAGCAAACTTGACGTGAAGCATATAGTGAAAACTAGACAAGAATGAGCAGTGGCGCTTTGGGAGGCACCCCACTCAACTGTCATATGGACAAAGAATGATTTTAAATATGTCCTAAAGAATAATTCGAAGTGTGGAGGCGCTATGGGAAGTGTTGGGTTCCACTATCCAACTGACAGAACAAACCCTAGATTTTTACACTCCAAAATTAATTAGGAAAGGGTGTCATTTCCTAATTCTATACTGACATCTTAAAACCCTAATTTTGGAAACTTATTTAAATCCTTTGAATTCTATAAAATCACACTTAAACTTTGGATAAAGGGGAGAACATTTTGGGGCAACCACTACATGTTCAACACAATATAACATACAAATCTTTAACGCTTAGGAGAAGACAACACTTCAAGGAGGCTACTAAGAGGGTTCTTGTTTTCTATCATTCATTATCATAGATTTTATTTTATTATTGATGTCTTGTAATATTCAATGTAAGACTATGAGTGGATAATATCCCTTCATTCTAGGGTTAAGTCTACAAACATGATTGCATGATTTAGTTCTGATTCAATTTTTTATATATCATATTGGGTTGTTCTTGATCTTACTACTTTAGTGCTTTAAAACCATTAAGGTAAACCTATATTTTCATTTTGAAGTTTATATATGAATCATTGAGATATAATGTGGAATATGAGTGGTCGGATCATTCTTTAAAACAAAGAATAAGTTGCGGCTAGGATAGTATTTTACCTCACTTGATTTCAAAATCGAAGAAGCTACTTCATTTGAATGTTTAACTCTTGATCATGGGAACATAGACATAGGGTTACATATGAATAGATTATTATAGTCTCATAAAACCATACTCATAAAATTAACCCTATAAATCAACAACCTAGTAAAATACCCAACATGCTAGAAACTATAGTTGTGCATGATTGTGAAGTATCTTGACCCTAAAGTCTTTATTGATAGTGTCATTACTCCATCTAAGATGTTAGTTTAGTTTTATATTTATGTCATACTTTAGACTCAACATAGCCTTATATTTCACCCCTTAAATAAGTAAAGAAGAACTATTTTAGTCTAGAGAATAATTAAACGACAAGTCTATGTGGATTATACAGTATGACTCGCAGGAGTCACTATATTACTTGTACGACCGAGTACACTTGCATGTGCATTTGGATTCAATAGCAAGGAAATAAGTGGTGTAGTATTCAACAACGATTTGAGTTTCAAGAAACTCTCCGCACTCATCCGTCCATATAAATGAAACATTCTTTTGGGTTAGTTTGGTAAGATAAAAAATAATGGAAGAAATTTACTTAAAGAAATAGCAATTATAACTAGCCAACCCAAAAAAGTTACTCACCTCCTAAACATTAGTGGGTCTTGCCTAACTCTTTACCACTTCAATCTTCTAAGGATCCACCATAAACCCTTCGTTAAAAATAAAGTATCCCAAAAGAGACACTGAATCAAGCCAAAACTCACATTCGGAGAATTTGCATAGATTTGTTTCTCCTTTTAAGACCCAACATGGTTTTCAAGTGCTTCTCATTCTCTTTTTTACTCTTTGAATAGATTAAAATGTCATAAATGAAGACGATCACAAATTGGTCTAACAATTTCTTGAAGATGTCGTACATCAAGCTCTTGGAGGCTATCGAGGCATTAGTAAGCCCAAACGATATACCAAGAATTTATAATGCTTATATCTTTCCTAGAAGGTCGTCTTTGGTATATCCTCTACACGAATCTTTAACAAGCGAATGAACACCTTACCCAAAAAACCATGTATTTGGGCCTTCAATTCCCTCAACTCAATTATTACCATGCAATAATGTAGAGTGGAAATACGATGGATGTCTGAATTTAAGTCAATGCAAAAGTTGTTTTTTGCTAGCTCTAGTTCATTACTTACTATTTATCATTAAATGTAGAATATGCCGACTTTGCTAGCCAGAATAAAATGTACATATGAGCAATCAATTATGAGAGCTCAACCTATCAGACTGGGAAGAAGAAAAAGAAAGTTCATTCTCTGAAACCCTTTAGAAGTCCAAAAGTCTCATTTACATTATGTTGATTGTGCAGTTTTCGATTTGTAAATTTCAAAATTTTAAGTTAGGGGGAATACTAGTTACTCTAATTTAAGACCTATTAGTTTTAGTAATTTCTTTACTAATATTATCATCAATGTCACGGTCTGATGGCATATAGGGAAAATAGACAAGGAATACATCCAAAAAATCCTGTATAACAGGAACAGGCTCAATTAGATTAACCTCAGAACTATCATCCCTGAGACAAGACAATAACGCCAAACAACCTTTATAACCATTCTTTTAGCATGAATGAAGTAAATAATTTGAACTGGGCTGGAATGTAGTCTCCTTCTCACACCAGTTGGTCAATTCCTAGCTTGGCTACTGTCAAAGTCTTGGATTTGTAGTCTAGGAAAGTAAAATTTGGGACAACAAAGTCATACCTAGGATTATATTGAAAATCTACCACCCCCAAAATAATCAAGTCTGCATAAGTTCGTTCTTCTCCCTACAAATGTAACAGGGCAATACCTACATACCTTTCAACTACCATAGACTCACTCATAGGAGTACACACATGAACAAAATTGTCAAGAAATTTACAAGGCAAATCAAAATCTTCAACAAATGTAGAAGACATATATGAGAAAGTGGAGACAAGGTCAAATAAAAAGGATGCCATATAATCAAAGACTAGAAGAGTACATGTGATGACAATATTTGAGGTCTCCACCTTTATCCTCCCTGGAAAAGAATAACAATAGGCTTTGTTTCCCATCTTACCATTACCCTTGCTGGGATGCATACTAGTATTTATAACCTTTCCACTAGCACAGCTAGAATGATGACCACCACGACTTTAGCCATCACGTCCCCCATGATGATGACCCTACTATGGCCAACCCTACCTCTAGCTGTTGAGGCTATAATAGTATGTTGAAAGTTTTTGAACTATCTAAATTTCGGATAAAACTTCCTGATATGACTCACCTCTCCACAATCATAACAAACATGATCCTAGATAGGTCTATTAGTTGATGATTCCAAGCAAAAAAACCCCTAAACTCAGAAAATGGCAGGTTGGCCCCTGAAAAACCCTCGGTTCAAACTTGAGTGAAGAACGGATGGTCTATGTCAAACGAAACTCAGAGCTCTACCCCTTAAAATAAAACCCGTTGAAGCTACCTCAACTGCAGGATTTTCTGTAATCTGCAGTCTTAGCATAGACCATCTGAAGAACTCCCTCTACTCTAGTCATACGGTCCACAATATCTTGAAAAGACTTCCTAGCAGAAGCCACCTGCAGAGCTGGAATTTGTAGATCCATATATAACCCTTTTAACGAAGCAGAGAATATGATCCTTATGATTAAACAAAAACTAGGTGGAAAATATTTACAAGTCATGGAATTGGGCCTCATAGTTTACCTGGTCTATGCTAAAAAACTGATCGCTCTTCTTGTACCATAAGAAGCGAGGGACATATTTCTCTAGAAAGAAATCAAAAAAGGTTGTCAGGATATAAGTTTTTCTTTTGAAGGCCAGCCTACATTCAACATAAGAATACCACCATATTTTGGCATCTCCTCTAAACTGAAAGGTCATAAACTCTACACCAAACCGCTCCGCTATGTCTAGCTTGTGAAGTATCTCATAGAAGTTAACTAAGAACTCATAAGCATCCTCATATTCTGTCCCCTTAAAGACTAGGGGCATGCTGATCAATAGTCATAACATAACCTGTAGGAAACCTGGGGAACATATCTATTGCTGAAGCTGCATCAATATAGGGATCCACAGTAGGTGCATGTTGCACTTCCGTAGCTCGAGGTACTTGATGTGAGGCTAAAATAACACATATTTAGCCATTATTTGTCTCATATATTAATATTTTTATTTGTTTCTTGAGTAATAATTATTTTATATCATGCTAATATGGTATATTATGGTGTAAGAATTATTTGACCGGAAAAAAAAAGAAATTTAGAGCTCAAACAAATTAAATACAAGAGATCACAGAAGGAATTCCAAGCAGGTAGCTTAATGGAATAAAGGTAATATTATATTCAAAAGAAATTTAATAATATAATAATATATAAAAGTAAATTCAATTTGCAAAGTGCAATTGTTGGGTACCCTTTTTCCCTTGTTTATAATTGGTCAACTAAAATATTTAACTGATCATGACGTACTTTATATCGTGATAGAATTTTGTTAATCCATCCCAATATGGATCACGTCGTGATCCCTCCTGTTCCACCAGAAGTTATTGTTTTAGTATTTTTTAGACTTGATTATTTTATTTGGGGTTATTTTCTACACCTATAAATATCCTATTTTATACAATAATTAGAGGATAGTACATATTATTTTAGGGTAGAGATTATTTTGAGTTCAAAACATTGTACAAAATATTTTTAAAAGACTTTTAATAAATGGAAAGATCTTGGAGCCATTGTGGAGATCAAATAATAATTGTATACACTTTTCTTCTTCTTTATTTATATATTTTTATGTTCTTCTTTGAATTATTTGTTGTGATTATTCCATGTCTATTTGGAACTAATTCTTCTTGTTCTAGGGTTTTGGTATAAACTAGCAAGATGATTATTTATTTATATATTATTTGATTTG
>JBDJHY010273527.1:0-10311 GCA_039654485.1 Withania somnifera
ATTTCAGGTTTTGGATTTTTGACTCTATAGCCTGTATCCACCATGATTAGTTCCTGTATTTCTTTACTAGTACATTCGATATCTTACTCCTCTACTTATTATTGGTTTTATTATTTTTTTTTTACTATTTCTTTACTATTATCGACCTATTTTACTTCCTTACTTTATTACTCGCATTTTATTTTAACCCAGTCAGCTGATTATGTCTACTGGCTACCTTGTTTGGTACTCATGCTGCACTTCTGTACCTTTTTCTGTGGTGTAGATACCAGCAAGGGTTATCAGCGATGCTATGATTATGTGGAGTAGGCCTAGCTGATTTGCGGAGATTTCAATGAGCTTTGATGTCCGAGCCGACCGTTGTTTCCTTGATTTTGTCTTGCTTTATTCAGTCCATAAAATACCCTATACTATATTAATTTTTTTATAGGAGTTACCTCGTATTTTGTATCTTTCGATACATTCTGTATAGTAGCTCCATAGGCCACTAATACCGAGTTTAGACTTGGGTTATGTATGATTTACTTCTGGCTTTCATTATTATAAATTTTTATACTTTCCTTTGCTGCATTAGTTGTTCTAAGAGTTTATATCCCTTAGGTGTAGCTCCAGGTTGTAGGGTTAGGCTTGTCTACAGGAGGGTTATAAACGCCATCATGACTTGAGATTCTGGGTCGTGACACAAAAGTACCATAAGGACCTATAAATTTTGTCATATCTTGGTCTTCGAGATCTATAGATATTTGGTTGTACTAGAATAACCATTGAGGAAACATTACCAGCCCCTAGCTGCAAGTCAATCGAGCATTTAATCCATAAAGGGCATTGGAAAATGATCTTTGGGAGTGCAAGAATTCAACTTCCTATAATCCGTACAAATTCTCCAACTAGTGACTTGGCTAAGTGAGAATAATTCATTCTTCACATTTGGTACAATAGTCATGCCACCTTTCTTGGGTACGGATTGCACTGGACTCACGCATTTTCTATTTCAAATTCGGTAAAACACCTATATATAACAATTTATTATCTCTTTTTTGACGACTTCCTGCGTTGGTTGATTAAATCTCCTTTGATGTTCTCTGCTGGGAACATAATCCTTTTCAAGCTGACTAGAATTTGTGTATATCCCATATAGGATACCTATGATAGTAGTTATAATCCATCCTATATATCTTTCAAACTATCTAAACACTAAAACAAACACATCAACCTGCCAATCTGTAAGATGCACAAACACTGTGATAGGTAAGGTGTTTTCTGCTCCTAAGAGTGCATATTGTAGATGTCTTAGAAGTGCCTTAAGCTTTAAAATAAGGGTCTTTTCATTTGATGGATTCGCTGGTGGACTAGTACTATTCTTCATATCAAAATCTAGCTCTCTTGGTTCATAAGAATAAGACCTAGCTCTAGTCAGTGGATTAATAGTCTTTACATAATCATCAATCCCTTTATCATCAATTTTTATTACTATTGTAGCTAAAGTCTCAACTGTTAGCCTCTCTTGAATTGTCACCTCCATCACATTATCAAATTTGATATCTATTACAGATAGAAAACTTATGTCCTTAGTTTTCTTCATCGATTTGTATATGTTGAAGATATCCTCCTCATGATTAATACTAAACTTCATCTCACATATGTCTATATTGACTAAGCTCTCCCACAATTTCCATGAACATTCTTCCCAAAATAATAGGCACTTCAAAGTTAGCTTCACAGTCCATTATGACAAAGTTTGTAGGAAATATGAAATCATCCACTTTAAAAAGTACATCATTAAGGATCCCCTCTAGCCTCTTGACTGGTGTGTTTATTTTAGTTGGTGTAGGGGTCCCTAAGCCTAAGATCTTGTAAATATATAATAGAATCATGTTTATACTTTCTTTAAGATAAAAAAGAGGTCTAGCAAACTTGAAAGCTCAAATAGTTCATGGGATGGTGAACTCCCCTAGATCTTCTCTTTTGTGCACCGAAGATCTAAAAAATATAGCACCGTAATGATGAATTTTGTCTGCAATTTTAAAGCTCACTGATCTTCTTTGCAACCAAGACTTATTGAAATTGGAATTTCCCAACATTTTTTCTAGGGATTCCACCAAAGAAATGTTTATCGACAATTGTTTTAACATGGAGATGAATTTGTGAAAAATTCAATCCTCAACTTTCTTATTCATTTTATGAGGAAATGAGGGTGGTATTCTTGGGATCATGGTCATTTTCTTTGGATCATATGTGTTCACATCATTACAAACTTCTCTCCCTTTATGTAATTCATCAACTCTACCTTCTTTCTCATCATAAAAAGCATCATTCTCATCACCCAAATAATATTTAGGAGTTGGATTTTCAATTTCCTCTTTTTCTTTCACTATCCGCTTTGGTTCTAGTACCACTTTCCCGCTTATTGAGATGATAGCCATGCATTGACCATCATTCCTTGGATTTTGAATGGTGTCACTAGGAAATGTCCTAGCCTTTCTCTGATTCAAGGTGGCAAGCATTTTTCCAAATTGAAACTCCAATTTCCTAATTGAGGTAGTATGCGAATAAGCTAATTGATTAATGTTAGAGATCTTACTGTTCATCGCTTTTAAACTTGCATCTGATGATTCCACTCTCTAAAGAACTTTTTCTAGAATCTATTCCATACTTTAAATACCCAAATCTCTATCACAAATGTCTAGGGGTACATGTAGCCTGCTCTTGTATTTCTTATAACCATACTCATTCCTCTAATTTCTCTCCTCTCGGTCTCGGTACTATCTCCTATCATGATAGTAATATTTTTTGTAGTTCTGACCTTGGGTTTGTTGATTGAACCCCCTTATTCTTCAAGTACTAGCTTATTATTCAGATTCATACTTAGTATCCTCATACCAACCTTTCCCATGTAAATCCACCGCTTTCACCTTCTCATAGACTGCACCTAAAATCTGCTTTGACATCAAAGTGGTTTGAGTTTTTAAGGTGGGCCATGTATCTATCTCTTTATTCTTCCCTTTGGTGTTGTTCTGCTCACATAGCTACAACATTAGCACCACTAGGCACATCAGCTTCTCTAGTATGCCAACCTCAATTGTTCTTGGTAACTTTATCGAGTTCATGGGACATTTGGGAATACATTATCGACATATATGATCCACTATTCATACCACTAGCTTCTAACTTTGAAGTTTCAATCAAAGCTTTATAGAATGTCCCTTTCAAAAAGTTGTCCCCTAGTCCATGAGTTGGTCGCTGGTCAATCTTCTTATTGAATATCAACCAGGACTTATATAAGGTTTCATCATTCTTCTTTATCTCATCTCGGAGACAATTATCTTTGAAATAGGAAAGAACCTTTTTAGGAAAGCCTTTTTTAACTAAGAAAATTTTTCTGTAAAATCCATTGGCAACTCATCCAACCATATAGTATCTTCTCTGCGTAATGATAAAGGAAATGACCTCAACCTTATGGCATTCTGATTCACTCTTGGTAACTTGTAGGATTAACATATGGAAGTTAAGTTATTTAGGTAAAGGTTGGGATCTTCACCTGTGAATCCTTTGAACAACCCCTTCATAGTCAATAGTTGAATCATGGTACTAGCAATGTGAAATTTTTTGGCTGGTACAAAAGGAGGTAAAATGAAAACTCCTATTACACCGACACCATCCATGTCTGCGTCATTGTCTTCTTCAATCACTTCATTGTTCCTTATTTAGATTATTTCTATTCACTAGTTGATGGAGCAATTGCGCAGCTATACTGTAGACCCTAGTGGGTCTTTTAGATTCGACTGAACAGGGTCATAAGGCAACACATCATCATATATATTCATTCTTCTCAATTTTCTATTCAGCATGGGATCAAACAACAATAATGGTATACCCAAACTTCGGTTATTAGGCATAAACTACTGGTCAACATGAAATAGCACACAAATAACAAATAGAAGTAAAAATTAGTAATAATACTAAATGTAAAATACCATGTTCCCCGACAACATTGCTTAAATATGATACATCCAAATTACACCTCAAAATGAAGTAGAAAACTATCGTTGTCAAATATACAACCCAACTAGGTTTGGGTTGAATCCCACAGGTTAAGTCGAATGAGAATTTTTTACAAGTACTCGATTATTTCCTACAAACATAAAATGGAGCTTTTTAATATTTTTATAGTAACACTTTGTAACCATGTTACAAAGATCAGCCTGTATATTTTGTAAATAATTCAACTAATGAAGAAACCCAGGATTGTGTTCACCATGGTATCAACAAATCTTCGGATTATGAATGTTAATGATCATGTATCTTTTGTAAGTTTACAAGTTATAACAATTGATGTGTTCGTATAAGTGTTTCTCAGCCTATCCTAGACAAATGTCTTTTACGCCTTTTAATGTTGTAAATGAGTGCAATATTTATCCATGAATAACCTCAAGATGATTACCCTAGTTAATGAAATAATCCTTAGATGAGGATTAACGCCCCGAATTTCTTGTCATAATCTAAACACATATGTTTTACCATATAGTTCATACTAATTAAAACTAAGCATTTTCTACTGTTTGAAACCACAAGAAATCAATCAAATATATAGAGATTATGTATTGATAAACATGGTAGATGCAAAAACTTTCTTATATTAACAATCCTAAATTTATTTCATCCCATGGATCCCACAACCATAGTGTAGAGAAGTTATCAACTCATAATGATAAACATGAAATAACAAGAAGGAATCTCAATAGATATCATAACCAAATCAAGATATCTTCGAATGATGGTGTTCAATTTTGAATCACTGAATAATCAAAACTCACAAGAGTAATGTTTTGTAGTAGAAAATAAGGTAGATAAAACTGAAAACTATATCCGTTTCTTTATTCAAAACCGAACTTCCCATCTAATGCTAAAAATAGTTCTTATAATTCTAATTTGATATTTGAAACTTAAAACAGTTCAACAAAGTTCGCTGAATTTTTACAGCCGTAGTGATGAGTCGTCAAGATAGTGATGAGTTATTAATTCAATTCATCATTTTCACTTCATAATAAAAAATCATTATGATGTCTCCAGATGAAGAGTCATCGTCTGGTCAACTACTCATAAAATAGACTCATCAGCAACAACAGTTGAGGTAGAAACACATTCTAATGCACGAAATTAGATGAATACTCATCGAAGCACTGATGAGTCATTGGTATCATCGCATCTCTAAACTTTTGTTTTATTAAAACAATTTCCTATAGGAAAAACATGACAAGTAGTTACATAGTTGATGGCTCACCGAGATAACTGTTTATTTTCAATTAAATGCCATTTTCTCCAACATTTAATATTTTCTTCCTTCACTTGTAAAACTTCAAAAACAATATTAAACTAATAAAGAGTTTCTAAATAACATGCATATGCTCAAATTTTAAGTGAGATATGAGACCCCTATTGTGGTCATATCAGGTACGTACCATCTGTGAAAGAGTGAAGCCAAGTGAGTCATCCAAGGAACTAATATGAATGTCAATGTATAAAGAGAAATAGGATATTAAATTATGTCTAAGGTACCTAATATCCTCCTGAAGATAAGATACGAACATATACAAATAATTCCTCAGGACTCCACTATGTACTCTCTCCAATGCCAAAAAAGTCGATGAACCTAGGATCTAATACTGCTCTGGCAACCCAAAATAGGCCATGATGGCGCTACAACCCACAATTAGGAAAATGTATACGACATCTAGGAGAGACAAGAAATTGGTTGTATCTAACCACTTTAATAGGCAATTAGAAAAAATGTAATAATAACCAAAAACTACATATATATACACAATCTGCCTAAAACACGGTATCAGTGCAAAATGGAGCTACACTTCAGAGCATACAAGATATATAAAAATAATATAAAAATATCCTAAAAATACTAACCAATTACAAGGTCTACTATGGATAAAAATAAAGCAGGATGCAACAAGTAGAGAACAAGATCAACCAAAACACCAGAAGCTCATCGTAGTCTTCGAGTATCAACAATCTAATTAACACAATAGTGCCTCCTCTCATGAACCACACTAGTATATGAATGATGAAAATAGTGAAGAAGTGCATTATAAGTACCAAACACAGGTACCTATATGCATCACAGGTACACCAAGCTTATATAAAGTATAAGCAAAGTAAAGGCGAGGAAAGTAGAATAGGTCAATATAAGTAAATAAAGCAGCAACGAGGAAAATAATTACACAAATAGAGATAACAACAAGCATGGATAACGACTAGTTTAAATAAGATAAAGGAACGAATCATAGTAAGTGTATGTACTTATATCTAACATAAGGAAAATCTCTACATAAACCAAGAGCTTAAGTCAAAAAAAATGTACCTGGTATCTAGTGCAGCACAAGTAATACTCAAATGGAAGGATATGCAGATAATATGAAAATAGTGCAGCACAAGTAATACTCAAATGGAAGGATATGCAGATAATATGAAAACTAGTATATCATGATAAATTTAAGGAGTAGATAAAACCCACATATTCCCCCATCCAACCACGAGGTAAGAGAAAGAAAGGAAAACATACATAACCTACCTGATAACTCATCCAGTTGGTAAGCACAAATAGAACATCGATGGATCCAACGCAACATACTGCATAAGCCTGAATGGTACAAATTCTGAGGAAAAATGAATGCAGTGGTATAGAACCATAATGTAATAGAAATAATACTCAGTATCAACCATGTGGTTCCACCCCTAAATCACAAGCTGGATCATGCCCAAATAACACAATTTGGGCCCCGCCACGGATAGAAATAGTAATGGGTCATTTCCTAAAAGCCTCACCTCATTAATAAAACTCTGGGTCCCGCCATAGATAGAATAATCCATAGTAATACATATAGGAAAATCCTCAGTATAGTCATACTTATGAAAATAGCTCTACACTGCTTTGGTCTTGTGGAAGTTTTGTTTATATAGAACACTTTCTTGTTATGTTTAGTCAGAAAATCACATTTTAGCATCTTTAATTATCTACATTCTCAACTACAATATCGGGCCCTACTTTTCAAAAGCTACACAAGACAGCCACAAGAATACATGCCCCCAGATCAACATAACATACATGAAATACCCTCAACATAACTAAGATTGCCTAGAATCCATTAGATAAGCTCATAACTAGCACAAGACATGAAAGTAACCCTACTCAACCTCTAAGGTCCCAAGGTCATTTTCAGCAAGCTTGAAAAGAAGCACCCAATCTTGGACCAATCATATCCTTACATGAGAAGCCAAAACATATAAATAAGCATCATTTATAGTAAAAAACATTACCAATATACTATCCTACCCCTACTAACTAGCCAACACAGTACAAATATTATACAAGTCCTACTATACGATATAACTAAGTTGTAGCCTACTTCAGAACCAGTGATAATCATCGAAAAGCTTAAAAGTTTGAATAACTATAAGGATTCTTGAATCAACTCCAAACTAGAAAAATCATAATCTATGATTTGATACTCTAAGGATAAGACCTATATTACTAATTGAAACCGAGGTGTAAAATTGGGCCTAAAATGTACTCATGGACCCTGGAACCTAAAAGTATAAAACTAATATTACCGAGAGGTAGGCCTTAGTTTAGGAAACATGTGGTTGAAGTTTGAGCTAAAATGAACCCCAAATGGGTCTCCAATTGTCCATAAAATTTTATGTCAAAGAAGGGAAAATTCAAAAGAACCAAAACATGAGATAAAATGAGAAACCAACCTTAATAATGATAAATTAAAAGCACAACAATCTTCCAAAACTAAACCCATAATAACCAAGCAAATGCACCTCATGAACTTTAATTATGATCAGGAAAATGTAGACATGAAGAGAAAATTTGAGGTGGAGTGAAGAAGAAAAGGTTGGAAATGGCTATATATAGACCTGGATACATAGAATTGCGATCCTGACCATTTTGTGGCAAGCAAAACCCTTGAGCTAGACAAGATCTCAAAATTAAAGAAAGTTTATCACCAATGCGTATAGACCATCCAGGTCTGGGTTAACTCAGGGCATCATAATTTTAACCTATGTATCACAATCATGGCCCTTTGGGTTCCTAAGCATCGTGAGTGAGACCAAGGGCCTGCGAAAGAAATTAAGACACTGTAGTTATGCCTTTTTTTGAAATTCACTTATGCCCCAACTATAGAAAATTCCCCAACAAGGGGCTCTTAATAGAATCTTAGTCTAAATTTGACAGACCAAATATGCTAACTGCATTGAAGTGGTATTCCAGACTCATAAAAATTGACAAAATAACCATTCAAGGTTATTTGAGTAAAAAAAGGCAGCATATCAAACTGAACCAAAAGAGGTAAGATTTCAACAATCTACATGGACCTCTCAAAAGAGTTTGACACCTGGTAAGCATTACAATAACCCCAAAGTTATACGTCTTGATCTGATGGAAGTGTTAAAATTCTGTTTCGGTGCTTCGATCACCAAAAATTGACTTAGGCCAAAAACTTAACTACGATTGACTAAACTCCCTCAGAATAACTCAAAACATAATAAAAAGTTCTTGAACCTAAACAAGTGGTCCATTTATACCAAATTACACATCTAGAGCAATCGAGACCATCAAAATCTAATATTGTTCTTGTTTTAAAGAATTTCACTCTTAAGTTCCACCATTCAAAAGTTGAAACTTAAAAATAGTGAAAATAAGATAACAGGCATCAAAATTGTAAGGGAACTAATCTATCGGCTCCAGAAAATCACAAATGACTTTGGGAAAGTAATAAAATGACCACGGGGTCATTACAAATAAAAAAAATGAAAGATTTGCAACTAACATGTCCATTCTATTGTACATATTGGCAACCATCCATAGAGCATATCTCAATAGCTTTGTGAACTTCATGTTGTACCCAGAAATAGAAATGGAGACCTACTTAAAAGACAAGAGTTTAAAAACTCTCTTCTGCATCTTCTCTCTATGAAAGAATCTACCTACAAATGCATCCTTAAATCATCCCAAGAAGGTGGGGATGCACCTAATCCCCTATATTTCCTCCACTAATTACACTAAGACCTAGCAATTTCCTTTAGCTAATATGATGCCAAGTAAATCTTGTCCATATCTAACACCTTTATCATATCACAAATATGATGAACCTCATTAATAAAGCTATCTAGATCCTCCCAAATATAAAACAATAGCAAATCAGAGGAATAAGACTCAAGAACTCCTTAACTTTCACTCTCCAACATCAAGAACTTCCAGCTAACTAATAGAACATGAGTTGTCTTTTAGGCCTATTGTAGTACTGCCTGAGAAAGTAGATGCACATAGTTCTAATCCCAACGTTATTGATATTTTCTAGATGTGGAGGCTCTAAAACTAGTGGAGCATGAATTTTCTAACCTCAACCTCTAGCATGATGTGTTATCTTTCTGTGTGGAGGCATGATTTGAAATGCATAAAGAATAAATTAGAAAAGAGATCTTGGAGATAAACTCCAAATCACAAAATAGAACAAGAATAAAGGGAACCATTTCCTACACATTCGATATTCTCTCGATCATAGATGTGCCACAGTCATACCCACAAAAGAGCTTCCACCTAATATAGACTTTTAGAAATCCTAGTATACTTAAACCAATTTCTCTGATACCAAGTTTGTCACACCTCAAAGCTACCTCCTTGACAGGATCAATATCTTTAGCCACTAAGTTAACTCAATAGCCTCGGATGGACCCTTAGATCGCACATAATTCTACTCATTATCACTCACCTAAAAGGAATATGAATTAATATTATAACTAATCAGTGGATCTCATATCAACAATAAAAATAGCCACTAAGTAAATGCAAGATCAAACATATTCTACTCAATACTCATGTCTAAAATCATTTACTCCCTAAATACTAGATTGCTAGAGTAAGATCTCTAGATAGTCTCCAAATAGTAAATAAAGATATAAAACTAAAATGGTGGATCTACCCTAGAATTAAGAAAAGAAAAACTCCATAGTTAGCCCTTGCTCTGATGAGGAATCGCTAATTTTCTAAAATCTATAAGAGATGTGGATCCAAACAACCACGAGCATCCAAATGGCTGGCAGAATAATAGAGATTCTATGTAATGCATGTTCAATTAAGCAAGTACATTAATTCGTACAATATATTAATATAAATGTTATACAGTGCATGTTTAACTCATCTTTAACTCAACCTTAATAATCAATTACATATAGTTCAACAAAATTAGTGAAAAAGCTTCACCTTCAAGAGTAATAAGTAAGAAAAATTTA
>JBDJHY010273538.1:0-10311 GCA_039654485.1 Withania somnifera
AAGTCAATGATTTCAATACTAAAGGCTCAAAAATAGGAAAATTGACCTAACAACCAAACGACGAATCAGGAACCGTACCACTAGCCTTGACAAGTCAAAAATGACTTAGAGCCGCTACTAGGAAGCTCTAGAATGCACAAAAATGTGAAAATGTGAAAATAACTGCAAGGGTCGTTACAAAATCCACTACTAAAGAGACTTTTATCCCCGAAAATCAAAGCAAGACAATACCTAAAGGCTCTAATAGATGTGAATACTGAGACCTCACTCGCTTTCGATCTCCTTAGTGGCATCCTCTACAGGACGATCCCTCCATTGTACTTTAACCATCGGAATCTTATGAGATCTCAACTTCCTCACCTCTCTGTACAAAACCAAGACTAGCTCCTCAACAACCGTAAGACCCTCATCAACCTAAATCGAATCATACCAAAGCACATGCGATTCATCAGGAACATACCGTATAAACATAGAAATATAAAATACTAGATGTATAACTGAAAAGATAGGAGGCAAAGATAACTTTAAGAAACACTAACAATCCAATCAAGAATCTAAATTGGTCTAATATATTGGGAACTAAGCTTTCCCCTCTTTCGCCCTTCATGGGTGATACCCACAAGAACACACGATCACCCATACTAAACTGCAAGGAACGACGATGACAGTCTGAATAACTCTTCTACCTACTATGGGCATTCTGAAGTCTATCTTGAATCATCAAATGCATCCCAGAGTAGTACTCTACAATCTGTACTCAAACCCATCAAACCAACCAATTGGCGAACAACACCTCCTACTATACAAAGCCTCAAATGAGGCCATCTGAATACTAGATGTGTAGCTATTGTTATATGCAAACTCTGCCAAAGCTAGATGATGATCCCAAGAACACACGCCCTCAACATATTCTTCAGGACCTTAATAGTCCTCTCAGACTAACTGTCTTTCTGGGGATGAAATATTATTATATGGTGAACCTCTGTACCCATACCATGCTGAACTGATATCTAAACATGAGAACTAAACTGGTACCATGATTAGAGATAATAGAAACCAGTTTGTCATGATATTGAAACACTTGCTGGAATAGAGGCTAACTTCTCCGCACTATAATTTATATGAACCTGAATAAAGTGTGAAGACTTAGTCAACTTGTCAATAATGACCCAAATTGAATCCTATTTTCTAGAAGTCCAAGGCAAAATAAAAATAAATCCATAGAAATTCATTCCCACTTCTACTCGGGAATGGGGAGTCACTACAATAAACTATTTGGTCTCCGATGCTCAAACTTAACCTGCTGAAAGTTCAAGTATCAAAGCATGAACTCAGCTTATATCCCTCTTCATTCTACTCCATCAATAAATCTGCCTCAAATCTCTATACATTTTAGTCACACTAGGACGAGTAGAATCACGAGAAATGTGAGGCTCATAAAGAATCAACTGAATCAGATCACCAACTCTCGGAACACAAATATGTTCCTCAAACCTTAAGATACCATCTGAACTCAAAGAAACACTATGGGGCTCACTCCTACTCAACTACTCATGAATATCAGCTAATTCTGGATCCTCAAGCTGATGTTGATGAATCTGATCTATCAATGAAGAAAAGACCTTAATACAAGCAAACACATGACCTGAATAAAAAACATCAAGTCAAACCAATTGGATATCCAAGGA
Source organism: Withania somnifera (assembly GCA_039654485.1). Taxonomy (NCBI): domain Eukaryota; kingdom Viridiplantae; phylum Streptophyta; class Magnoliopsida; order Solanales; family Solanaceae; genus Withania; species Withania somnifera. Next base: position 1,689 of record JBDJHY010273538.1, read on the forward strand.
CTGAACATCCAAATCAAATGCCTCTCAAATTGAAAAGGCTGCCAAGCTACCCATAATCATCGCCTCCATCTTAAGGCATTAAGTATCACATTTGGCTTGCCCCAATGGTAGAAGATGGAAATCTCATAATCCTTTAACAACTCAATCTATCTATGCAGGTGAGCATTAATATCCCTCTGAATCATAATGTACTTAAGACTGCAATGATCGGTAAGTATCATACAATGGACTCCATAAAGATAGTGGATCCAAATCTTGAGCATAAAGACCAGTGGTGCCAACTCCAAGTTGAGGGTTGTTACACTCATAAAACTTAAGCTATCTAGAAGTATAAGAAATCACAAGCTTACTACATCAGAACAGAACCTAAACCAATACTGGAAGAATCACAATAAATCAAAAAACTCTGGCCCACAACCGACATTGTAAAAATAGGAGCAAAAGTAAAAATAGTCTTAAACCTCTAAAAACAACTCTCACACTCATCTGACCAGTGGAACGGAACCTCCTTTCTAGTCAGTTTTAGTTAATGGAGTTGCAATAGAAGAGCCCACAGTAAAAAGGAGATAATAACAGAAAATCCCAACAAAGTTGCGAACCTCAATAGGAGTATTTGGTCTAGGAAAATCACAAACAATTTCAATCTCAGTCGGATCCACACTAATACCCTCTTTAGACACTACATGTCAAAGAAATGCAATAGACTCCTCAAATGATGCTCATGATCCTCCATACTCTAAGAATACACAAAGATATCATTGATGAACACAATGATAAAATAATCAAGATAGGGCCTAAACACACGGTTCATCAAATCCATAAAAGTTGTTGGCGTATTAGACAACTCAAAAGACATCACAAAGAACTCATAATGACCATGTTGTATCCTAAATGTTTTGCTTGGGATATCCTCAATTTGAATCTGCAACTGATGGTAACCTGACCTCAAATCAATTTTAAAGAAGATGGATAAACCCTAAAGTTGATCAATCAAGTCATCAATGTGAGGCATAGGATACTTATTCTTTACGATTATACCATTAAGCTTCCTACGCATGGAACCATCTATCTTCTTTACAAATATAATAGGATCACCCCATGGTGAAACCCTTGGAAAAATAAATCCCTTATCTAACAAATCTAGAAGATTAATATTAAGCACTCATAGCTCAGCAGGTGTCGTACGATAAGAGTAATAGAAATGGGCTAAGTGCCCGGCTCTAACTTAATTCCAAAATAAATATCTCACTCACGTGGTAGGCTAGGTAGGTCTGTGGTAAACACATCAAGATACTCACACACAATAGGTACTGACTCAGGAGTCAAAAAATCAATACTAACATCACTAACATACGCAAGATATACAAAACAACCATAAGAAACAAGGTAAAGATCCGAAGTGCAAGAAACACTCCCCGTTCGTATGCGACTAACTGAACCCTACTATACGAATGGGGATATATCAGTCATAGCTAAGGTAACGATCTAGGTATAATAATCCATGACAACTCTATGGGGATAGTCTATTTCCATAATTACATCAAAGTCAACCATATCCAAAAAAATCAAATCATTCTGAGTCTAAAAACACTTAATAATCACAGAAAAATATCTCAATTCACGATCCACAACTAATGAATCACCTTGGGGTGGAGACAGATAAAAGCATAGGCAAAAACTCATTAACCCTACTCAAACACATAGCCTAATAGGATGATACATAGGAGAAAGTAGATCCTAGATCAAACAAAGCCGAAGCTGGTTGATAACACACAGAGGTAGTAACTGTCACAACAATATCAGAGGCCACAAACTTGGGTATACCATGGACCACATAGAAATATCGGTAACCACCACCAAAGGCACCCTCAAGACCACCGACCCTACCAAACTGAGGACACCACAACTTGGAGCACTACCACCCCTACCCTAAGATGGAATGGATCTAATAAGATGAGCAGGAATAGGAGCTAGAGCAACAGTTAGTTGAACAATACCTCTTTGAAGGAAATCAACTAAGATATAACCCATAGGACCACAAGTATAACACAGGCCTACTAGTCTAAGATGACCAGATGTCTGCATAAATGCCTAAATATTACGGCTAAACTTCCCTGTTGTTGTTGCTTAGAAGGGGTCCTACCCCAAGAACTAGAAACACGACTACCCTAAGTAAAACAACTGATGTGACCCTGATAATGGGTCTCTTCTCCTCTCTGCCTCTCATCTTATGGACAAGATCCTCCATAGAAAGTGCATGCTCACGGATAGTCTGGAAAGATGACCTAGTAATAAGAAATACTTCAGCAGTCTTAGGAATATCCAGGTCTAAACCATGAATAAAAGGAGGGACCCGCTCCATCTCAATAGAGTTATATCTATCACCAAAAGCAGATAACTAATGAAACTCTACCTCACACCCAAAAATTAAAAAGAAACCCTATTCAAATGTCAAGAACTCCTCCCTCCTATAATCATGAATGATATGAGGGATTTACCTCTCTAGGAATGCATCATGAAACATGTTCCAAGTAACGGAGTAGAGTCTTCTAACCTAGTAGAATAGTAAGATCTCCACCACTGCTTGGCGAGGCTACCAAGTTGATAAACAGTGAATTCAATACCATGAGTGTCCAATAAACAGAGGTTCTGTAACCCCTCCTGATAGCGATCAATAAATTATCATGGGTCCTTACCTAGAAATCTAAAAAATATCGGGGACTCAGTCTTAAAAATCTACCCAAAGCCTTCTGATTTGAATCAAACATAGGCAGGTGACATGCCACATGAGGAACCACTAAAGAAGAAAAATAGGCAGGTGTTAAATATGGATGAACTGGTGCAGGCACCTGAACCTGATATGCTGATATCGAAGACGGAATGCCCAAACTATAAGTACTAAGTACTGGTGGCACACCAAAGATGAAAGAAGTTGGGGATGAGGCAAGCATCCCCCCTGTCGAATAACCCAACAAACCCAACAAATGATTAATAAACCTCTAATTTCAGCTGGTAATGCTGGGACCAATGAAGGTATATGAGAGAATGTAGATGGTCTCTACACCCCTGGTGCTTGTTATCCCAGTACAGGCTTAGGATCTCAATCTAAAGCTCATACGGGTGTTGCAGCTCCATCGGGAGCCAATCTTCCAACGATAAATCCTCAACCTCGACCATCACCACCTTCTCCAACTGGTGGCTCAATAGACGTGTCATCTCTTGAAGCTTCCAAAGATTGTGTAAGTACCATTAGTAGAAGAGTGGAATAGAACAAATGAGATTTTAAGATACCAACTACGATGCATGCTCTATGCGAAAGTGAAAAAGAAGGAATTCCTAAAGATATCCCTGTAGCTTCTCGAAGATAAGAAATGAATGTCTCCACACTTGATCCACAAGATCTACTAGACACTAGATCATGTATTAAGGATATTGGCGAACCAAGTGCTCTATATCAATTTATTACGACCTGAAAGAGAACTACCCAACTAGTATGCAAAGTAAGAACAATAAACTAAGTCAAAAAATAAGATATAAGTAAGAGATATGTAAAAGTGAAAGTCTATAATAAGTCAAAAACAACCCCAATACCTGATATTCAAGTATGCGATCCATTAATACAAGAGTACCATGTATGAAATGGAGATACAATATCTTTCACAAAACAACAACCAAAAAATAGATAGTAAGAAATGTAAAAGATATATTTCGGATGCCAGAAGTCATCATCTACCTCAACAATGGAACTAAGTCTCGATCAATAATTAACGTTGACCACTACTCAGATCTGCAATAGAAAATACAGAGCATGGTATGAGTACCAAAGTAAGGGTACCCAGTAGGCTAGGCAACTATGCAATATATAAGTAATAAAAGCATGTAATAGACAGATAAGACGAACAGGTCACAGAAGTCAAGCAAGTATCATAGACATAGAAAGCAAGATAATAGGATAAAGACAAGTAATATATACTAGATACTAGCTAAGACAAGGAAGATTCAAGTAAATAAGTGAACGGATGTACCTGAATCCATATCAACTAATAAGAGATACAAATAATTAATAGATGTGGAAGTATATGGGTAACCTCAAATAAAGGAGATAGAAAGATGGTATAACTACAACAATTATAATCAAAACATAAAAGGGATCCCTCAAGATATAGAAAAAGAATAAGTAAAGGGATACTACAAGATCTAGCTAATAACCATGAGTGGGATCCCATAAGATCTCACTGAACATGAGAGGGATATCGCAAGATCTAGTCAAATAACCATAAAAAATATCAACAAAACAAGTTACTAAATAAATAAAAACTAAAGGATAAATGTGAACCCTCTATTACCCCATCCTACCAGAGAGTAAAAACAACAAACAACAATCATAAACAAGATATGTAGGATGATATGATGTAATAAAAGTAAAGAGAACGTGTATGCTCCTACCCAGAACAACAAGCCACTCAGGTAGGACCACATGGATGGCTGCAACTCATATACCTTTACTTCGACCACCTGGAAGCCCAAAACAATATGATCCATGGAAGGACGCAACTCGCGTACAATCTCTCATGGTAAACTAGGACATATATTAACATAAAGGAAACTAAGGTGATATAAATTATACTAGAATAACATAAGATGTATTAGAACCTCTGAAGAATCAATATTAGGATGATTGTCAATGAACATGCCCATCCGCAATTGGGTCTAAAACTAAAATAAATACAGCATCTATCTCATGACCGCAATCAAGGTTAGTAATAATTCAACACAGTGATTAGCTCTTACCATAGCTCATTATATCATCAAAACTTGCAAAAACTTTCAAAAATACTCATTTTAGGTGTAAAATACTGAAGACAATCTCACAAGGCCATGCAGACTTTCAAAACAAGTTTCTTGATGATGATATGCTTAAACATAATAATTTCACAATGAACCCTGATGGTCCTACCAAGGCACAGATTCATTAGCAAGCATAACCAACAAAGTCAAATATTCAGGACTTACATATATTTCCCATAGAACCCACCATCTATGTTCCAAAGTCATGGCAAGATCTCGCAGGTTCATAGGGTAACTATAATCACGAATACAATGCCAATACGAAAACAAGAAGCAGATAAGGTCATGGGTGACAACCTAGAATCTCAACCCAAGGATGTCTATATACAATAATTACTATCCATACAAACCTAGTCTAAGATCATAAGATGTATCCTACCTATCCTCCAAATACAAGCCCATAAAAAATAGCGTCGAAAATGCTCGGACTACTCCGAATCTCCAAAAATGTGTGGATGAACTCCAAAGATCATGCAAATAGAAAAAAAAATAATACATACATTAATACGAATTAAATGATACTCATAAAGAAATACAAATAGTATTATGAATTAAAACGGGCCAACAGGCCTTGAACCCAAAAACTCAAAGGATATCAAAATGTTCCCGACGACGTAAGGAACTTATACCTAAAGTTTGAAGCTAAGACGAGCAAGAAAGGGCTTGAGACAATCAAATAGTATGGAGAAATACACATGGGGATTTGGGGGTGAATTTTGGGAAAATAAAGTGGAAACTCACTAAATATCAAAGAGATCAAGTTTTCCACATCACCCACGAGCACATGCAAGGACCCAATTATTTTAATAAAAGTTTTAGAGCATTGAAAGTAAAGGAATGATGAAAGATAAAGAAAATTTTGGTTTATAAGTTATTATACTACTAGGTGACAGGTAGTGCGAATGCATCCACTTGATCATGAATGTGGTCAGCAACTAAGGCGACACACCGCGAACGTGATGCCAAGGGTCCGAACGCAAAAAGAATTAGGACAGGGGCCATTTCGTGTTAAGCTCTACGGTTGCAGTGGTTCTGTTGTTTATATGAGGCTGCAAATGCGATCTACCTTCGCAAACACAAAAAAGACCTGGTCCTGCACCAAAAACCAACAATTTTGCATATTTACAAAAATTATGAAAGATGATCAGAATGCATCCAGAATTCGATGGATAAAAACAAAATATGTTACCTACATGAAAAAGATATTCTGGACTCAACGGTGTAGACAAAATTCCAATTTAAGGTTGTTTCCATGACATATTAACCAAAGTTAACTCTATGCCAAAATAATAAACTTCCCAACCAATTATTCAAAATGAACTCGGTTGGGCTTGAACCCGAACGAACAACTCACCTAACCCAAACTCAACATTTAGTTGATGATGGCGTAGTCTAATATTCTATCTGAGGCTTTGATTACAAAATGACACTCCAAGTTGCACTTAGATAACATAAAGCACCTAAAACACATAAACTCAAAACTAAAGCTCCCAAACTCGAACCACAAGTCTATCTAGACCAAAATATATATTACGGAGCTGACAGAATTATTGAATTTAATTTCAAGTTTATTTTTATAAAATATTGACTAAAGTCAATAATTTCAATACTAAACGCTCTAAAATAGGAAAAAAAATAATAATTAAAGAATGATTTGAAAATTGAACCATAAGTCTCGATAAGTCAAAAATGACTTAGGGGTGCTATTAGAAAGCTCTATAATACAAGAAAATATGAAAACACAAAACGATCGAGAAGTACATTACAATGTGCTTTGTTATCAGGGTAGCCTTTGTGTTCCTAATATCGAAGGGTTGAAATAGATTATATTGGATGAGGCTTATAGTACACGATACTCGATCCATCCTAATTCCACAAAATGATACCAAGATTAAGAGAGGTTTACTGGTGGAATGAGATGAAGAAAGACATCGAGAATTTTGTTGCAAGATGTCCTAACTGCTGGCAAGTAAAGTTTGAACATCAAAGGCCTGGTACCAGGTCTTAGGATATTAGCATCGCTACTTGGAATTGGAGATGATAAATATGGATTTCATTACCGGGTTTCCCCACACACGTTATCCGTATGACTCAATATAGGTGATAGTTGATAACATGACCAATTCTTCCCACTTTCTGGTAGTTAAGGCTAATTACTTAATAGAATGTTATGCACCGTTCTACATTCAGGGGATAGTCTAACTTCATAAAGTTCCTTTATCCATTATGTTAGGTAGGGGTATTGTAATGACCCTCATGGTCATTTATGGTAAATATGTGACTTTTTACATTTTATAGAATTTTAGTAGTTTCCCCAAGTCATTTATGACTTGCTGGAACCAGTGGTTCGGATCCCTGACGACTCGGTGGAGAAATGTCTTAAATTGCCTGTTTTAGAGCCTAAAACTAAGTACTCATTGATCAAAGTCAATTTTCTTTCAAGACAAGATCAGAATTAAATTTTGATAGTTTTATTAGCTCTGAAATGCCAAAAAAATTCAAGATTGACCTTAAGTTTGTGTTTTGGAGTTTTCGTTTGCAAGCTATGCGAAATTATGGATTGTAGTTAAGTTTGTGGCCCAAAGTGGAGCTTAAGTGGTATGTTGATGTTCAGAGTGTCGAATTGGAATTATGACACTTTTAGAAGCTCCAAAATGATGATTTTAGGCTAGGTGAGGTATTGGTATAATTTCTGGACTTGTCGTTGCATTTTTGAGGTGTTGGTGGAGAAGTGCACCTTTGGTTACTTTTGGTTTGAGGTGTCATTTTGCGTAAACGACCTTGGATTTTATTTTCATCAATTCTATTGAGTCCAAAATGCCATTTCCATATTGTTTGCATATTTGGTTTGTTCAAATTAGACTCCGTTTGATGTCCGAATTCTCGTTTGGAAAATTTGAAAATACAGCAGAAACCTGCAACTGGTGCAGGCACTGCCTTTAGCGCAATTGCGGTCCCTTCAACATGATCACGATGAACAAGTCTTCCTCCAGTGCAATCATGACATAATCATGTGATCACGATAAATACTGAAATTTCCTTTTTGCGTGATCGCACCCTGCTTGTGCGATCGCGTTGATCCGCGCCTGGCAGCATGTAAAATTCTTGCATAATTCCCTTTATTATTTTAGCATCCTTACATTTTTTTTCCCAATTCTTGAGTGAAAATAAACCCCCTAAACAACAATCGAAGATCAAGGAAGACCCTCACATCATTCCCCACTGATTCCACACATTTTTTGATAAGTTTTCCTTTCTTCTTCTTTCTAAATTTCTTAGTTTTCCACCATTAATTGCACCAAGAGTTGAAGCTAATAAAATCATCCCATAGTCAATTGATTTCTATGTAATTCTTCATTAATTGAATATACATTGCTCCTAGGATCGTTATTTCATCATAATTCCAACGTAAAATTCATGAAGGTTGAATCGTTGACCTTTTTTTATTCAAATCTAACTGGGCTGTTTTGAAGCCCTTCTCGCACTCAAATTGTGCTCAATTTTGGAGCACAGGTTCCTAATTTCATTAGGAACCTCATAGTAAATTTTTCTTTTCGTTCTGGCAAGCAAACCCCGCAAGCCCGATTTAGGCTCGATTTCAGGCCCAGTACGGAACTTTGCATAAAATACATTCTTAGACTCATATTAATATATAGAATACTTTGACGCAAGTTTCAGATTAATTGGAAACCATTTGACGTTAGTCGGAGTATGATTCGTGATATTACAACGCTTGATCATCGGACGACAGGTAGGCTCCGTGGGGCTATCTCTG
>JBDJHY010273549.1:6489-19779 GCA_039654485.1 Withania somnifera
CCTAATAATTAAGAGAATCAAGAACCATGTTAAAAATAGTTTTTCAGTTCATACTTAAAATGGATAATTTTCATAATTAAGATGAACCACAAATCCAAAGTCAAGATGGAAAAAGATCTGACTCAAGAGGAATGTCAAATATAGTGAGGGAGTCACTACCAAAAGAAGGACAAATTCCCAATAAGAACGCCAAGTGATGTAGCAATTCGTACAAGTGGATGAATTGACAAATATCTTGCAATATATCTCGATACAACGATATAAGTGCAGAGACAATAAATGATGGTTACAAGAAAATACTTAAAATGCTCCAAAAAGTGATGAGAGTAAAATTTTATACACAAATCTTAGCTTTTTAGTGCATAAACAGTTCTATAAGAACTTGAATACTTCAAATCATAGACCAACCAAATGTGTCAAGTTCCTCAAAAATTTCCTTCATCTTGTACAAAAGTATATACACCTTGTATACACAATCAATTACATACTTAACATTTATTAATTTCATATTTTCATTATAAAATGATATTAGTATCAAAAGGAGCCTAATTTATAAATCACACCTAGTTCTCAAGACAGCTAATCTGGACAGCTCAACTATCTTGTGCTGTAACTTAGTTTTGAATAGGTAAACGGCAAATATAGACTTTATAATCTTTATGAAAATTGTATTTATACGTCTTGAGGTTGCAAAAAGTCATGAATCACCTCAAGATAAGTTTCGTTCAAGTGGATATCATCAAAATACTAGCAATAGGGGTTTCTAAATCGAAAAACTGGACAGAACGTGTCCTCTCTTGCATCCCCTATTTTGAATTTAGAAAAGCAAAATCAGTTTTTTACATAAACAGAAAAGTTATATATCGATGTGTTATATTTCCAAAATATATTTTTAGACGTAAAATGGAGCTCTACACAAGTATATATGATAAAAATATTACCAAATGGAATTTACAGTTACAAAATGGAATTTACAGAATTACCACAAAGGGGGTATCTCTAGAGTTTCAGCAAAAAGGACAAGATTTTCTTGTGTTTTAGTGAGACAATATGAATATGAGAGAGATATAAGGTTTTCTTATCCTTGAGGGAACGAAATCATGTGAGGAGGTACAATGATATTAATAATCCTAGAAGGCAGGCTGCCCAAAATAGAAAACGTTGGCTGCCCAAATCTATAAATGTCTACCTTTATATTATTATATCTAATATAATTAAAATTATAGTAGTTTACATAAATTCTGCAAGATAATTCCATAAAATATCGTCAAAGCCTTTGGTAATAAACTTTCCAATTATAGTAAAATTTTAAGTTTCGAAAGTGTAAACTAGAGTTTATTATTTTTATCAAGAAACACATTGTTTATCGAATTGCAAATATTAGATTAGATATTTAGGGGTATTACAGGTCTAAATATGTTTTAATGAGTGACTTCACAATTTAAAGATAAGAAAACGGACTCTAGGGAATTAATTTATAAATGATCCATTTTATTAAATTAAACACTAATCAATTGATAATGGATTAAGAGATTAGTCTTGGATTTGATAGTACCACTAGTTACTCCAAAATACTAGCTGATTTATCTCAATAAAAAGTCTTTCGAGCCAGCCTAAGGAGCATAAAGCATAAATCAACTTAGGCTACACTAGAATTATCCAATCTATGGGTCAAATTTATTAGATGGGGTTTAAGGCCCTAAATCATGCTAAATGAATATTTACAACTATAATTGACTCTTTCGAGTTCGACAAAAGTAAATGGGCAACTTCAAGGGTTATCTACTCCATTTAGAAAGCAAATGAAGCACAAAATTATTTTAGATCAACAATACTCAATTCAATAAACAATAAGAATTTAATTAATAAAAAGCATAAGATGAGATTAAAATCAAAATTCAAATTCAAGCATTAGAATTATCTCTAGTTACAATATTCAAATAAGAAATCAAAATCTACGCACTTAAAATATACGATTGATAACGCTCAAACTACACTTCCTTTCGAAGCGTAAGCGGTCGACTGTCAAGTATAGAATCCAACTACATTAGGGTCATCCCACAGGGAATAGGGTGTTGGATATCTGCCCAGTAATAGTATCTAACAGTCAATGCTTGTTTCTAGCAATAAACAGAAAGTAAAAGGGGGATTTGTATTCTTGCAATGTTTGTTGTTGTGATCAATAAATGTCGATTGAATCAAATATATTGTTAACATAGGTTCATTTTCACCAGGGTTCAACTGGCTTCGAATTGTAATCACTACACAATTGCATAATCTTTCCTTACGTAGAGTTAAGTACAAATACAAAGTTATTTACTTAAGGGTTTTTCAATCTTTGATCCTAAGTAAACCTCTTTCACACCGGTTAGGGATGTGAACGAGTGCATTGTATTTATCATAATAACTCACGATGAATACTCTAGTTACAACAGCAACCATTAGAAGAGGGTTAACGCCCTGAATTTCTTGGCATAATCTCAACTCCTAGTTTTATCACATGGTTAGTGTTAGTTAAATCTAGGCATGTTTTAGTGTTTGCAACCACTAAAAATCATTCATAACGTAGAGATTAGGTTCATATGATGGAGTAGATACAACTACATATTTAGATTACAACCCTAATGTAGTTTAACCTATGGCTCCCACAACCCTACGTTTGGGGTTTAGCAAACTATTGACATCATCCTACAATAATGAATACTAAAGATAAAAAATAACATAACACAAAAGTAAAGTTTAGTTGATTGTAGAAAATGATCAAAAGGATTCAATACTTGTGTTCTTGTACAATATGGGGTATCAAACCCTAACTCACAAGTCTCAAATAGTATGTAAATAATAATTGAAATCATCTTTGTCTCACTATGTTAATTGTGTTATTTATAGATTGTAGGAATAAGTGCAATAACAGCAACTTGGGTTGCGCCTTCGTTAATTTGGATGACAGGGTAGGTAAACCGCCTGGTGACAGAAGGATCGTCTGGTCTTCTGTCTATCACCTCCTTCATCCAGTATATTTTCCATCAGGAGACGCATAATGGGCAAACCATCTCCCAGCAGATGAGACGTCTGCTGGGTGGCCTATTTCTTACTTCTTATCCAGTGGAGTTCTGAGTAGGCGGTACTTATCAGGAAAACCATCATAAATAGTCCATCTTTTACACCGTTGGTGTGTTTCTATCCAGTTGACTTCCTATTGGGTGCTTGGATTAGATGTTTCATCTGAGCCTAGGAGAATCGTGTCTTTTTTTAACTAAAAGTGCCCTTTTATTTTTCAAATGTTGCATACTTCCACCTATGGACTTATCCCTGTAAATACTTAACAAAAGCATTAAAATACACTACTATTACTTAGGATCATGCTTTATTTTGGGGTTTTAAGTGCATGATGTGATGTAAAATACCATCACATCAAGATCCAAGTACGTGTCGTGTTATTCATGGTTTTTCCATAACTTTGATTCACTTTTATGATATTCCCTACTTGTTTATGATCACACTATACCTTTCGTATGCTTGATTTTACCCAGTAATCCTATGATGCCTACTGGGTACCCATTCTTTTTGGTACTCGTGCTACACTTCTAGATATTTTTGTGATGTATATCCTAGTACAAGTTGGAAGGGTAGATATTTTTGTGATGTAGATAGTCTGGATCTGTTTTAGGACATATGGTGAGAAGTTGACATTCTTGCTGAATAGTTCTCTTTCTGTTATTAGAGTTTTCTACGATTCGATACTGGATAGTTGTCTTGTAGCTTTTACCTCATTTTGGGTTATATTTTGTACTATTATGTAAATATAGATTCTCTACATCCATGATACCAGGTTCTGGGGGTTTAATTTTGTTATGCATCGTTTGTGTCTTTCTTTTGTTTCTCCAGTTTACCTATTTTCTCTTTTTTTTGGTACTCGGTATTGGCGCATCATTTAATGCTTTGGTATAGGGTTAGGCTTGTCTACAGGTGGGATATAGACATCATCACAACTCAATTTTCGGATCGTGACATTCTCTTCCATACACTCTCCCTTGACTAAGTTGACCCAAGAGAAGGTTAAGTTTGAGTGGTCATATAAATGTGAGAAGAGTTTTAAATAGATGAAAACTAAATTGAACTTTGTCTCCAATCTTGAATTTGTTAGAGGGTTTTGTAGTGTATTATGATGTGTTCGGGTTGGCCTTGGGCATGTATAGATGCATCATGTATGGTTGTAGCTTATCTTTCTAGAGAATTTATGGTTCTTGAGAAAAATTATCCAACTCATGATCTTGAGCTGGAAGCTGTGGTCTTTTTCTTAAAGATTTGGAAACACTATCTCTATTTGGTGCATGTAGATGTGTTTACTGATCATAAGAGTCTCCTATATGAGTTTGATCAGAAAGATTAACCTTTTTTGAAAAAGGTGGTTAGGGTTGCTGAAAGATTATGACATGAGTGTGATGTATCATATGGGCAAGGCCAATATAGTGGCTGATGCCCTTAGTAGGATGCCTATCATTAGTGTGACCCACATTGATGAGGATAAGAGGGAGTTAGATAAGGAGGTACACGGACATGCACACTTTGGAGTCAGACTAGTTCTTGCTGAGGATGGAGGTATGATAGTATAGAATGCTTCTGAATCATCTCTAATTATTGAGGTAAAAGAGAAGAAACATAGAGATCCAATATCAGTTCAGTTGAATAGTGCAGTTTAGAAGTAGAAAGTACACGTTTTCTTCCAAAGAGGGATACAGGGTTCTTTATTATCAGGGTCACCTTTGTTTTCTAATTGTTGATGGGTTAAGAGAAGATTTTGTTCGAGGTTCATAGTTTTATGTATTCTATCCTCCCTTGTAGCGACCCAATTTCTTGGATCATGATGGCACCTACTATCCCAGCAGTAGGAGAACTAACTATGTAGCCCAGAACTGTAAGGGATGGCTACAATTGCAAGTAAGCTACGTACAAGTACAGTAAAGCAAAAATAACAATGGAAAGATGGAATAATGAAGACAATATTATATTTCACAGTCAATAACACCCTACCAACACCTGGTATCAGTGGATTCATGATCTTCTATGAAGTACAAAATACAACTGCCTAAAACTATAACAGATACACCTGTCTCAGAAAAAAAAGAGATAAATAATATACAAAAGAGATATTGGTATGGGAGCTCACCTTGTATCCCTGAAGTCAAAAGATAGCACGAATGGCGACGTCAAAAACAACTCACACTTTTATCTACATCCACAAAAACACAGAAGTGTGTAAGAGCATGAGTTACCGAAGCAATAAGTTCCCAATAGGATTTGAGGGATCACTAGGCATGTACCAAATATAAAAGTAGTAAATAATAGGAATAGGATGAAAATAGGTCAAGAAAGCAAATCATCCAGCACGAGAAGCTAGCTACTCATATAGGAGCAAAGAAGAAAATAGTCTAGTAATACATCTATCTAAACCACGTAGAAGGATCATAGGCAAGATAAGAAGGACGTACCCGAGATCTTGGAAACAACACAGAATTAATCAATAAAAAATAAGATAAGACAGGTAACAAAGGGTACTAAAGAGAAATCGGGTGGTGTATTGGTAACCTCAAGATATGGAGGAAAAAGGGACACAACCAAGTGATAAGACACACCGATAACCCAGATAGAAAGAATGGTCCATAAGAAAATATATGCTTACAATAGAACTAGAAATATATCTATAGAGTATGTAAATAAAAGAGAAAATGATATAACACACCGAGAGGATGAGTACATTGAATACACGCTCACCTATCCGCATCCACATATTACCGGGGGTAGACTGAAGAGAACAAGTGCAGCAAAGTAACACAAACCAAATAATGACATATTTTCTCTCTACGCTCCACCTCTGATACTTGTAGGGCCAACAGGTAGGACCAATGGAAAGGCTTAACACCAGATATCCTTACTCTAACCTATAACCCTCCTCTAATTGTAGACATCTCGACAGGCAAAGTCCATGGAGGTATGCCAACCGCGTACAAAATTATAACGTCACAGAGTTTAGGAAGTATCATATCCTATCATACAATGCCTCAGTATAACTATCTCATCATGCCGTAATTGGAAACTCAGGGCGCCTCGTGCCTCAATATAATAGAATCACCAAGGTCCCAAATTAGAAGGCATGATAAGAATAGAAAAGTTGTACTCACTAATGAGTAAAATTGAACTAAAGTTCCAGTACTGCCGAACGAAGTTGGACTCAAGTGCCAGCAAAAGTAGTCAATCATAGTACCCGATTCTAAGGGTAAAACCTGGTCCAAAACATGGAAAAAGGGTAATTTTGGGTTCTTGGTACATGACCAAGTCAAAAACAAGTAGAGAAGTGAATCAAGTTGTTATAGTTATTAAAAATCCCATTTTAATTCTAGTTTTAGCCATTCTAGTTATTATTACACCAAAAACGGCCTTCATGGCCCAATAGTGCAAGCAAAAAGGGTGCTACCAGGCCCCATCACCAAATGTACTCTCAGAATTGAGCTTGATTTCTCTCACGCTATATGAATACAACAACATAAGCAATACCTATAGCTAACCTATGCCCTGCACAAGCTCAACAAAGCTATAGCTAGCAGCATAAGACAACATCCTAAACCCAAGGGTAAAACCTAGAAGACAACACACGCAACAATGTTCCACTACTTTGAGAGTCACCCTACGGCCATAACAAGGACAATACTAGGTCTCAAATATTGTATAATATCGAGCGCTAATAGAGAAAAAGAGATGGAGAAGAATCGAAGAAGCAGTAAAAGTAAACGGTGCTCACCTAGAATTCCCAACCCACGGATGCTATTTACCACAATTATGTAAGCTATATATCCATAATAAGCCCCATGGAACCTACCTGTCGTTTGGCGAATCCATCTACATAGCACATAATGGTCAGCTCGACTAATAGAAAATGGCCTCAAACAACTTTTAAGCTGACAAAATATTAATCCACATGTTAGTTAGTATCCACTTATATTAATTAAACTGAATTCCAGACTAGGCAACCTGAAAAGGGACCATGAGAACCGCTAGCTGGACTCGGAAATAAACTTTTCCAATAAGTTCCTGACATCACCAGGAACTCGTGCTCCAAAAATGAGCATAATTCCATCACGGGAAGGGATCAAAATGCCTAGGAAAGGAAGTAAAAGTGAAATGAAAAACATTGCAACACTTTATAATGAAATAGCAAAGGTTTACGCACCAAAAAATGAATAGAAACCCAGATACGGGGTAAGAACAAGCACAATGCACTAATCCTTTATCAACACTAGATGAAAATAAAAAAAATAGCTAAGCTTGATCAATGGTACAAAAATGATGGAAATCACCATTATTACAGAAAATTGAGAGAGAGAAACTCACCTACAATGATGAGAAACATGGACTATACGACAATTCAAGCGCACCTACACTCCTCCTATGATTCCCAATAAGAATTAGATGTTTGATAGAGATTTAGAATGAGAAAATATGTGGAAACTCTTCTAAAAAATCGATGAACTATTTTTTATATACTGCCATATCATATACAAGCATGATCGTGTTGATGGGGATTATTGTTCATCATAATCATGGTGGTGAGTCCCATGATCACGAGGAGCCAGACATGCATAATCACGTAAATGGACATTGTGATCACGATACATAATAAAGGCAGATAATTGTGATCATGGGGAACAACATTGAGATTTTTATAAAGGAATACACAGACCTTCATGATCACGTGGCACAGAGTTGCGACCACGAAGAAACATAAATCTGCACCAGCGACTATAACTTCTATAAAAACCAACAATAGCTAAAGGATCCAAACACCACTTAGAATTGGTTAAGAATTCGATAAACGCAAATGAGACATGCTCGCACACCCAAAATGATATTCCAGACTCAATGACACAGTCAAAATCTAGATACAAGGTCATTTGCAAGAATTCAGACCAAGTCAACACTTAGGCCTAATATACCCAAAATCCACAAAAATACTCTAGATCACGCTAGATGCCTCAGGAAGCAAACCAATACTCCCCCAACCCAAAGTTGGCATTCTGGAGATGACGGCACAGTTGAATTTTTGATATGACACTCTGATCCATGTATGTTAACCAAAGTCAAAATTTAACTATCATCCAACTGAAAACTCACAAAACATGCGAAACTCACACCGGAAGCTCTTAAAACCCAATCAAGGGACTACCTAGGACAAAATACACGTTTTGGAGCTAATGGAACTATTGGAGTTTGATTCCAAGATTGTCTTGAAGGAATATTGACTAAAGTCAATGATTACCTAAGCCTAGTCTCTATAATAAGTAATTCAAGATAACTTTCAACCGAGCCACTAGGAAGCCAAACTACCTATCTTAGAAGGTCATAAATGACCTAGGGAAGCTACCGAAATGATCTTGAATGCAAGGAAACATGACACACACATGAATGACCATATGTGTCATTATTATATCCACTACTAAAAAGGATTTTCATCCTTGAAAATCAGAACAGAGTAGAAAAGAGGGAAAAGAATACTCCAACGAAGGAATCCAATTATTACAAACTCACAGAGGAACCTATGACAACTTGATTAACTAGAAATAATGCCAGCAAGATATCTAGACTCACAAAATAAGTTATGATGGCGTCTATATCTCACATGTATACAAGCCTGATTTTATCCCAGAGAAGATAGCGGTGGGCCAGTAACAAAACCAAAAAAAAAACAAAAGAAGAAGGAGACAAAGAGAGGAAAGGCATAAAAGAGACTTGAAATATAAAATCCAACAAGAAATATCTCATAAAACTTGGTGTCATGGCTGTAGAGCATTGATATACATGAATACAAAATATAGCCCAAGTGAGGGAAACTATGACAAAAGGATATCTAAGACTCGACTAGGATATCCCAAATACTGATAGGAGAAAGGTCAGCAAGGGCGCCAACTGCTCACTGAATCTCCAAAAAGTACCAAATAATGTGCTCGATAGTGTCCGCAAGCAAAACTCGTACTAGTACCTACATCAGGAAAGATGTAGAAGTGTAGCATGGGTACAAAAATAATGGGTACCCAGTAGGCATCTTAGGCCGACTAGGCGTCAATAATCATAGATAAGGTAAAAGATAATCAATCAACAAATAAAGTGGTGATACATAATGTACAACATGGAGGAAACAACAATAATAACTAGTGCGTGCAATACAGAGTCTGTTGTTAGTGTGTGTAGTGTCCACTAATAAGTTGAAGGAAGGTCACTAGCCAAATACTGTACAAAAGACCTGGCCATAAGAAAATCATGACCCACTACAACATGTACCTAGAGCTCAATTATAACAAGTGCAAAAAATATCCACTAATAAAATAAAAAACCAATAAGAAGCTAGGCTAACAACATATACAATAAGTACACAAAAAATATCTATAAGAGTCAGAAAAGAGAAAAAAAAGTCTACTAGAAAACAACCTGGCTGGCATCCCATACTACCGGTGGGTATAATCAGGGAACCAATAACCCAACTGGTACTCCCCCCTTAAGTCCTGAAAGGTACAATCAATGCGTAAGAATGCAATGTAAAGGGGTGCTGGAATAGTAAATAAGTATCGTACACACACTCCCAAATACATGACTCACCAAGGAGCAGACACACAGAAGCTATATGGTATACTTCCCTAACCTCCCTAGTATACCCCTTCCCCTGCTATGCAATATACCCTAGGTATGGCACCTAAGGTCGAAAGGGTTGTGGAGGGATCTAATCCCACGTACAAAATCCCTGTAAAAAGGCATCCAATGCCGAAATCCTTAGGGCCAAGAGTCTAAAACTTGGGCTCAGCCTGTATAACATATCTTAGTAGAAAGTCAAGTACAACCATACCAGCAAAATTTTTAGTCCCAAAAGATCCAACTACTGCCTTGTAGGAAAGCCCCAAAATCTCAGTGAATATGAGAAAATAGCCTCAGACAGTGTGGTAAAATAGCTCCATACTACTCATAAATGTAGTCCATATAAGTATATATGAGACCAGTTTCCACCTATTATCCTGTCAAAATCAAGTTATCATTTAAATGTTAATGCGTGCTCGCGAGACAAAGTTAATCAATAGGTTAGCCTAGGCTAGTCTAAGATAGAAAACTAAGGCCCCTAGAATAACTGTTCGACCCCAACTCACAAGGGTACAATCCTTCCCCAACCCTAGTCTCAGTCTCGGAGCCCAGAGAAATTATATTCCAGATGCAACAGATATCCCAAGAGAGCCTATCAAGGTCCAAGTACACACTGTATCAGGAAGAAAAACACAAAGCTACCACAACTCAGTCTAAAAGATCACCCCTGTGCTCGTACTATCATAAAATAGGCCACCAACAAAATAAATCAATAGTAACCAAGCTATCTAGGATTAAAAGGACCAACCATATTCTAATCACAATAAACAACACAAGTAGAGCAAAACAAAGAAACCTACCTAGATCAACTCTAAAACCACAAACCTAAATTGGGGGATAGCTACTAAGCTCTAATCACTAGTTTAATCCCCTACCTAACCTCAATATGGTCTAGAATCCACGTACACAAATATGCATCAAAGGTGTTACTCCTCCCCCAGCCACACTACAACTCAGAGTCGACGTGAGACACGCGGGCAGGGCAGTATAGTCTTAGAGTAAGTAGTTAAGCTACAATCCAGTTGAGACACCATAGGATGAAAGAATAAGCATATCGGGGCCCGAATAATAATTCCAGCACTGTGCTGGAGCTTTACCATATATATTTTATAATAATACCCAATCTAAAGAAAGTAGATCGTGGCCTACCTGGAATTCAGTGATATCCTTAAAAAGCGTGCTTCAAATACCCAAATCATGTACGAAGCTCAAAATCAAGCGAGACTAGCAAAAACACAACCTACGAGTCAATAAGAGTAAAATAAGACCCATATTGCTATATAATTCGTGGGGTAAAAATTCTAACTAAAATTGGGTCCTTAAACCCTAACATGAAAATTTAGAATATTTAAACCCATGCGTAGAGCACAGCTCGTACATCGTACGGTACAAAATAGAGAAAAATTTAATGGTAGAATCGAAAGATATAAGACCTAGAAGCTTATATTCAATATAAACCATTATAATAAAAGCGAGAATAAGGTATTACCCAATAGAATAAGCATAGAAGCACGAGAAAATGTTTCAACGGATCAAAACTTATGCAGAACCCTTTTGTTTGCTCTCTCTTTTCATTTCTTTTCTTTCTTTTTCTTTCTCTATTTCCTTTTCTGTTTGTTCTTTTCCTTCTTTTTCAATTGAAGCATTACTTTGTTTTTAATCTTCCTGAACTGCCCACTATATATATATATATACATATATATATATATATGTTATTAAAATAAAGTATATTTAGATATTTCATAGACTCGTTATAAAATGATTATAACTCTTTACCAATGCCATAATTAAAAGAATAATACTTTTTATAATACCTACCTTTTGTAATAATACAAATCCCAATATAATTAGACTCGTTATCTCCGTTTAAAATATTAATAGCTTTATAATTCCTTATATAATAAATAAATATGGGACTATATCATTCAAGAATTTGTCATAATTATCGACAAAGCCTTAGAAAGACCTAAAAATATATTTTAGTTCTATTAAAGAAAAGACATAATTATTATATAAAAATAAATACGATCTAAGTCTTATCCCATTAAATAAAATAATATGCAATGAAATCCCGAGGGTTCGAACCAAGTGTCTCTCTAGACTAAAGTCCCCTTCCCGGAGCTAATGGAACCGTCAGATTCAAATTTTGAATATGCTTCTAAGGAATTTTCTCTCAAATTACCCAATCTCAATTTAAAACTCCAAAAAAAGATCGTGGACATACAAAATGATCCCAAGGGTCATTACAACAATCCCCACTAAAGGAACTTTTATTTGCAAAATTTCAAAAAGAAGGAATACCTAAAGAATCAAATAAGTAAGGGTAATGGGCTCATATATCCCTCTATATCTCCCAGGTAACCTCTTCAGCATGGGCATTGAGTTTAATGTACCACTCACAACTGGAATATCTCTGGATCTGAGTCATCTCATGTAATGACCCTTGAGGTCATTTATGATAAATAAGCATTGTCTTGTATCTTAGAGCATTTCAGTAGTTTCCCTAAGTTGTTTATGACTTGCTGGGACCTACAGTTCAGATCCCTGGCGACTTGGTCGAGAGATATCTCAAATTTCCTATTTTAGAGCTTTAAACTTAGTACTCATTGGCTTAAGTCAACTTTCTTTCAAGAAGAGCTCGGAATTAAATTCTGATAGTTCTGTTAGCTTCAGAAGGCCAAACAAAGTCAAGATTGACTGTGAGTTTGTATCTTTGGGGTTTCGTTTGCAAATTATGTGAAATTGTGGAAATTTCATAAGTTTAAGCCTAAATAAGGAGCTTTGTTGGTTTTTTGATGTTTGGAGTGTCGAAATGGAATTCTAATGCATCCGGCAGCTCCAGAATGAGAAATTTAGGCTAGGTGAGGTATTGGTATTCTTGGTGTTCTTGTCGGAATTCATATCTTGTTGATGGTGTTCTTTAAGAAGTGTTGTTTGGTTCAATTTGGAATTTAAATTGAGTGGAAAAGGGTGTTTGAGCTGAAGTATTTTGGTGGGAAAATATAAGATTTGGGGGTATGGAAGTAATACCAAAGAAGAAAGAAAAATCCGCTCGCATCCCAGGCGTATTGCCTGAGATGGAGGACAGCCTGAGACGGCGGGCTTACTTCTGGAAACGGTGGTCAACAGTACTAGCTTCCAAGAGAGAAGGAGGTCCTCCATCCAGATGGCAGTCACTGCTGCCAGCCTTCCTCCACTACCTCGAACGGCGGTCCAAAGGCGGTCTAATAGCGGTCCGCCTTCCTAAACGACGGTAACATTAGATGACCACCGTAGAGGAAATTTTGGGCTACAAATGGTCTTTGTTCCCCTATTTCTTACTTTCAAAATCAAAAATTTCCCTCTTCTCTCCCAAGAAACTTTTCACCAATCTTCAATTCCAAGCTTCAAGATTAATTTCGTCTTCCCGTTTCTCGTTATTGCTCTATTCCGGTGAGTTCTTCCTTTCTTCTTCTTCTCTTTCCTTGATTTTCCATTTAATGGATACAAATTAAGGGTTGAAGAATGTTGCTCATAGTTTGATTTCATTGAATTAATTCCTAGTTATTAGCTTGGTTATGGCTTATAGAGATTGTATCTCTTTCGAATTTACGTTTGGTGGTGGCTTAT
>JBDJHY010273561.1:0-10310 GCA_039654485.1 Withania somnifera
TTTGGTGTGATACCGTGGATCGAGGCTATAGTTAGGATAGGATGGTATGTACCTTATAACTAGGGCTTGACAACCATCTTATAAAGTCAAGTTAGTAGTCGTAGACCGGTTTAGCCTATAGATTGATCTTGCTTTACGAGCATGCATTAATATTTTCAAAGGGTAATTTGATTTTGACAGAGTAATAATCGGAACCTAATTTCTTATACATTATATGTATCCATGAATACGGTAGCAGTATGGAGCTATTTCTTGCACTACCTGATTTATTTTCTCCTGGCACTCTAATTTTTGGATATTGCATACATGGAAGCCGTTGGATTTTTACTGCAGTTCTGATTTCCCTATTTAGTTGGACTTGAGTTTTCCACTGAAATATGATATATGGGTTGAGCCTAAGTTTTAGCATTTTTTCACTGATTAATATGCCACTAATTGAACATTTACAATAATTTTTTATGTGGTATTAGATCCCTCAATGGACCCTTTGACCACAGGTGGATATGTATGAGATATTAAAGTTAGGTATGAGCTACATCCCAGGGGAGTGGTATACCTGAGTAGGAGGGGAAAGTATAAGGGGAACCTTCTGTGGGTCCACTCCCAAAAGGCTCTTTGTACCAAGTAAGGTGTGCACATGCACTATTTACTTTTCAGCACCCCTTTGCATTGCATCCTTATGCGCTTGGTTTCACTCCTCGGGGCTTACGGGAGAAGTCCCGATGGGTCACTTATGTGCTAATGTGTTAAGTTCTAGCTAGGTTTTTTTGGCTACTCTTCTATGTTTTGATTACTTTCCTTGCCTTAGTTACTATTACATTTAGTTGTTACACTCCCCGTGTTCCTCTTTCTCTTATTGGTCCTTCCTTATGCTGGTTACCTTTGAGCACCAGGTATGTATTGCGTTTGGTCATGATTTTCTTGTGGCCCTAGTCCTATGTGTTATACCTTGATAGTTAATGTTCCTTCATACTGGTTAGTTGATGTTACACACTGATAACTGATCCTTCACAGCACATATTTGCTATTACTGTAGGCACCCCTTTTTGTTGTTCATACATTCAGAGCACATATTTTCTTATGATTTCTCTTAACCTTGCTTATGCTTACTTTTTCCTGGTCAACCAATGATGACTACAAGGTACCCGTTGTTTTTTATACTCATGCTATACTTCTGCATCTCTTTGTGATGTAGGTCCTAGAAAGAGTCATCTTGGTTTTCCTTCTATTGTCAGAGTGTTCCAGTTAGATTCTAGGTAGATGTTTCATAGATTTTGTCCCATTGTGGTTGTATTATTTGTGTTTCTATGTGTATAGATGCTCTACAACCACGGTGTCAGATCTTGGGAGTTATTTCATGTTATGTATATATGTACTTCTTTTATTCTTCTTCTCCTCTCTTTTATTTTCTTTTTGGTACTTGATACTGGCTGGTCACTACTTGCTATAGGCTGGGGTTAGGCTTGTCTATAGGTAGGATATAAATACCATTACAAATTGGCGTTCCAGTCTTGAAGAGTTGTATCAGAGCTCTAGGTTTATTAGAAGCGAGTGTCTGGTAAAGTCCTGTGGATTGATACGTATACGTACATATCCTACATTCGCCAGACTACAAGTTTCTTTTATAGGGATGAAATTCATATACTCTTTTGTGCGAGATTTCTTGATTATTCACCTTTGTTGTACTCTTCGGCAGATGGTCCGTACTTGCTCAGCACCAGGAGGTGACGATACTCCTCCGCCTCCATAGAGAGATCCAGTTAGGGGTAAGGGTAGATCTAGAGCCCGTGGGCCAGGCTGAGCTAGAGTTGAGCAGAAAGTTTCTTTATTCACAGATCTACCTCTATCATAGACACAACCACCTCAGGGTGATGAACTTAGATATATGTGTTGGCTATGATTACTATGTTTGGTAAAGAACCCATAGATGTGGGTCAGGCTTTAGCTCATGGAGTGGTACAGGGTTCCCCATCTAATCCTATTCAGTCGGTACCAGTGGAAACCACTTTTCCTCATCCACAGCCTATTCTAGAGGTACAACTGATTTAGTTACCAGTTCAGCCTTTGCCTACAGTTTCTATTATGAATTTTGAGTGTCGGATAGGTCTTCTGAGATTCTCTGGTGATTCTAGACACCATACTTATGAGTTCATTGTAGAGTTCTAGGAGAGACTGTAGACTTTAGGTTTCAAAGACAAACATGGAGTTGATTTCATTGGGTATCAGTTCGAGGTCAAGCTAAGGCCCAGTGGAGAGCATATAGAGAAAGCAGACCGGCATGGTCAGCACTTATGACATAGAGTCAGTTTGTGGATACCTTTATGGATAAATATTTCCCCCAAAGTGTTCACAAGGAACTCATAGCTCAATTTATTGACTTGTAGCAGGGATCAAATATAGTTTCTAAGTATGTGACTAGATTCACGCAATTTTCAATGTATAGGCCTGCTATTATGATGACGGATGTTGAGCAAATCTGCTATTTTGAATCTGTACTGAGATTAGAGTTACAGGAAAATGTTGAGTAATTTCTTGCTCAAGGTAGTCCATTATTAGCAGTGGTTGATCATGCTCATAACATGGAGAGAAATAGTGTCTTGGCCCAAGGGGCGGCATAAGAGAGATAGTGTCTTGGCCCTAGGGTAATTTTAGTAGGTTTCAGTCCTTCGAGAGATGGTATGCCAAATTTAGACCTCAGTATCAACAACCATAATAGTGGTATCAGGGATAGCCTAGTAGACCAGTTTAGGCTTCCTTACTATCAGCCAGTAGGTTTCGAGCAGCCAACCTGCTAGGGGAACATCTTTGGGGTTTAGGACCGGGGTGGTTCAGTAAGTTGTTCCGATCAGGTAAGAGGTCAAGGTTTCTATGAGTTTGGTGAGATAGGTAACTATGCCATAAATTATCTATGACACCTAGTAATTCATCCAGCAGCTTAGGCCGTAAAGCTTTTACTGACAATACCGCCACCGACTAGAGGTGGTCAAACAGAGACTTGAGGTGTTCGTAGTGGGGGCCAAAGAGATAGAGGAAGAGATCAGTAGGGCACCGTCAGTTTTTGCCATACCTAATAGAGCCTAGGCATAGGATTGTTATGTAGTGGTTATGGGTATGCTATTTGTTTGTCACCATCTAGCCTTGGCTTGTTTCCATGGTTTGACATTCTCTTCTGTGTTTGTGTATGTGTATTTTGCACCCTGTTTTGTGTGAGCCTTTAGCTTTTCCCGTGAGTGTGGCTACTTCCATGGGTGATCCTATATTAGTAGACTGAATTCACTGGGCTTGCGATGTTACTATATAGGGATTGGGCACTTGGGATGATCTTATGGCTCTTTACATGATTGATTTTGATATGATTCTAGGAATGGATTGGTTATCCCCTCTTTATACGGTCCTAGATTTTTTTAAATATGTGACCTTATTTATGCTCGGTGTGCCTCCAATGGTGTAGTAGGATCCTATTAGCCACTCCCCGGTGCTAGTGATATCTAGTATGCAGGCTAATAGATTATTAGCCATAGGTTGTACACTTTACTTATCTTATGTCTGTGATGTGATTTTTGATCCTTCTTCCCCTAAGCCTATACCCATTATTAAAGATTTTCTTGATATATTCCTGATGATTTTCTTGGCCTCCCACCCCAAGCGTGTTGTCAATTTTTCTATTGAGGTTGAGCAAGGAACTAGGTCCATATATATTGCACCGTATCATATGGATCTAGTAAAGATCCAGAATCTCAGTACCCAACTTCAAGATCTAATTACCAAAGGCTTTAGCCATCCTAGTGTTTCACTATGGAGTTCTCAGTGTTATTTGTGAAAAAGAAATATGAAACTATATATATGTGTATTGACTATAGGAAGTTGAATAAGGTTACCATTAAGAATAAGTATCATTTGCCGCTAATTGATGGCCTGTTTATTGGCTTTAGGGTACTGCGGTGTTCTCGAAAATTGATTTGAGGTCGAGTTATCACCAGTTGAGGATTCGGTATGGGGAAATTCTGAAGACTACTTTTCAAACCCAATATGGACACTATGAGTTCCTTTTTATGTTGTTTTTGATGACTAATGCTCCATCTGTGTTTATGGATCTTATGTCAATAGTTTCTAGACTATATCTGATTCTTTTGTAATTGTGTATAATGATGACATCCTGGTTTACTCCCAGTTTCTGGAGTAACACGAGGAGAATTTGAAAGTTGTACTCCGGACTTTGAGGACAGAGAAACTTTATGTAAAGTTCTCAAAATATTCATTTTGGTTGGACTCTATTGCATTCTTAGGGCATGCTTTGTCTTCAACCGGTATCAGCATACATCTAGCAAAGGTTTTAGTCTTTCGTGATTGTCCTCAACCCATCACTCCTTCAAAGGTTCATAGTTTTGTTGGGTTATCCGGTTATTACAAATGTTTCATACAAGTTTTTTCATCTATAAAAGCTCCCATGACTAGATTAACCCAGTAGGATGTTCCTTTTCGATGGTCTAAGGATTGTGAGTCCTGTTTTGTAAGGCTTAGGGAGTCGCTGACTTCAGCACCAGTGTTTTCACTTATAGTTGAGATCCAAACGTGTATATTTTATTGTGATGCCTCCAGTATTAGTTTGGTGTGTGTACTATTTCAGCAGGATAAAGTCATTGCATATACTTTACGTCAGTTGAAGTTTCATGAGCACAACTTCCCACCCATGATTTGGAGTTTTCAGTAGTATTTTTATCACTCAAGATTTGGAGACATTACCTTTATGGAGTCCATTGTGAGTCTTTTACCGATCACCATAGTCTATAATAAATAAATAGATAGAGAGAGCTCAATCTTAGATAGAGGAGATAGGTTGATCTCCTGAAGTATTATGACATCAGTATTACGTACCATCCATACAGAACGACTGTGGTTGCAGATGCCTTAAGATGGAAGGCTAATAGTAAATGTAGTTTGGCTTCTATTTCATCTTCATAGAGGTCTTCAGCCTTGGACATTCAGTCTTTGGCTAACCATTTGGGCCGATTGGACATATTAGATTTGAGCAGAGTCATTGCATATGTTAAGACTAGATCTACTCTATTAGATCAGATCCAACAACGACAATACGAGGATTGATCCTTGTTTCGTGTTCGAGGGTTGGTTTTGAGGGCTAATTACAGAGGTGCATCCTTAGACTATAATGGTGTATTATGGATGGGAAACTGTATTTATGTTCTATGGTTGATGATTTGATTAAGACCATTCTATGTGAGGCCCATTGTACCAGATACTTTATATATCCAGGCATGAAGAAAAATGTGCAGAGATTTGAGACAACACTATTAGTGGAATCATATGAAATCTGATGTTATAAGGTTTGTTTTTCAATACTTGAACTGTCATCAGGTGATGTTCGAGCATTGAAAACTAGGCGGTGTGTTACAATAACTCCCTATTCCCTAGTGGAAGTGGGAAAGGATTACGATGGATATTTTTGTGGACACCCTCATATTTATAGGGGTCATGATGGTATATGGGTCATCGTGGATCAATTTACCAAATTCGCTCACTTTCTACCAAGTTCATCCTCCTAGGGTGCTGAGAGAATTGATGTGTTGTATTTTAAAGAGGTTGTTCGTCTACATTGGGTTCTATTTTCCATCATTTTAGATAGAGGTGCAAATTCACTTCCTAATATTAGAGGTTTGTACAATGAAATATGGGTACAAAGGTGGCTCTAGGCACTGCCTTTCATCCACAGACAGATGGACAATTCGATTGGACCAGTCAGGTACTCCATGATATACTTTGGGCTTGTGTTTTTATTTCAATGGTAGCAGGATCAACATTTGTCTTCGGAAGTGTTCTCCATTAATAACAACTACCATTCTAGCATTCAGTTGGCACTATTAGAGGCTTTATAGGGCAGTCGGTGCAGATCGCAGATTAATTGGTACAGTGTGTTGAGATTATTCCTCAGACTTCTAATTTAATTCGAGATACCATAGAGAGAGAGTTCTGATTATTCAAGACAAAGTAGATAGAAGAGTTATGCGTATCATAGGCTATGGCATCTTGAGTTTACTGTAGGTGACATGGTATTTTTATGGGTTTATCCCATAAAGGGTATCATGAGATTTGGGAGGGGAAATCTTAGCCCTAGATTTTTTGTTCCATATGAGATTACTAATCAGATTAGAGATGTTTCCTACAAATTGTCCCTACAAATTGAGTTAGCAGCGGTGCATACGGTGTTTTATATTTCAATGTTTCACCGATATATGCCAGATCCCTCCCATGTATTCTATTTTTAGTTGAGCAGCTTGAGACCATTTTTGATAGAGATATGGAGCAGCTTAAGTAAAGAGATATTACAATTTTAAGATTTTGGTAGGCTCCCCATCTAGTCAGTGAAGCTACCTGGGATACAGAGAGGGATATGCGAGTAAAGTACCCTTACTTGTTTGACTCTCCTAAGACTCCTTTCTTTCTTACCTTTCCCGGATGAAAATTCCTTTAGTGGGGGATGTTGTATGACCCTCGGGGTCATTTTCATATTTTTTCAATTCTTTCATATTTAGAGCGTCTTGTAACTGCCCCAAGTCATGTGTGATTTCTAGGACCAATAGTTTAATTCCCTGGTAGTTTTATGGCTTGTCTCCTTTATGATTATAGCTTTCTTGGGCCTTACTCATCTTATACAATACTGAATCTCCTTTTTACTGATTTTATTGAGTCCAAAATGTCAATTACATCAAGATTTCATGTATGGGTTATTGAAATTAGACTTTGTTTTTCGAGTCTAAATTATTCAAATTGAGGCCAGCTAAGCACCAAAGGGCTGTGATATCGTGGCCTTGGTCGTGATCGAGTAGTATAGGTCCAAGTATGCATCGTGATCATGGGGTTTAGGGCCACGAACTTGGAAAAACGGGAGACCAGGGGTCGCAATCGCATAGCCTACTTCATGATTGCATGACCGTCTGCCAGGCCTATATAAAGTTCTTCTCTTTATTTTATTGACAAAACTTTGTGGTTTCTCCTAATTTCCTCAAATTCCTAAAGCTAAAACAGTAGGTGTAAGGAGTTTTAACATAATTTTAATCCTTGGAATTGCATTCTTGAGATTCTACATTCGTTTTTACTGAGTAATTTCTTGGTTTCTCTTTAGTTATAAAGTTTTTCATATTACATAAACTTTCTAGGCTTGTTTTTTTATTTCCAACCATTAGTTTGAGACTAATTTTGTACTATATAATGTATGAATTTTTCTCTACGTATTGGTATAAATATATCATTGTTCCAAGATACAAGATTTTATGGACCCAATTTTAGTTTGTATTTCGACCCCTCTATTAATATAAAAATATATGTCTTGTTTTACTCCTCTTAACTCATGGATTAAATTTTTTATAATAGTGTGGTGACTATCTCATTCATTATTCCTAGATTCCTTCAATCCTACTTTTAGGGTTTTTGCTGGCACCAGATAGGTTACGGTATACTTTCTTCAGACTGGGTAGTACTATTATATATGTATGGTATAGTGCTAGATCGGGGATGGGATTATTAGTTGGAGCCTACTATGTTTATTCTTCCATCATATGGCTTACTTAGCTAGTTTGTAGTTTATTTACTTATACTAGGGCGATGATGTCGTATCTGCATGTCCAACGTTGACTTTGGAACATAATATACTTGGGGGAGGAGTATAACCTTTGATTTTTGTTATTTATATACTGATTCTAGAATATAGAATGTTGGGAGTAGATTACTAGTGGCTAGAGCTTATTAGCTATCCCTTGGTTTAGGTTGGTGACCTTAGAGCCAATCTAGGTAGGCTGATTATTTTGTGTTTTACTTGAGATTGTACGTTTGATTAGTCTATGCGTTGTCACTTGGGTATAAATAG
Source organism: Withania somnifera (assembly GCA_039654485.1). Taxonomy (NCBI): domain Eukaryota; kingdom Viridiplantae; phylum Streptophyta; class Magnoliopsida; order Solanales; family Solanaceae; genus Withania; species Withania somnifera. The sequence goes on from JBDJHY010273561.1 coordinate 7,880, forward strand.
CCAGATATAGCCTTGTTATATATTTAGCAACCCTCTTTGATGATATTAAACCCAAGGTTGGTGCCAGCCTGGGTGTGAGTTATATTTGACTGAGCTGTGATAGATCCATGTTTTCCCCTATATTGGTATGGACTTAGCCATTAATGGGTGCCCTCTGGGTAGCCATGGCATCTTTGGTATGATTACTAGTGGCTTAGGATCATAGTTGGGCTAGGAGCGGTGTATTTTATGATTAGGGCTTGTAGTCATCCTATGGATTCAAGCTAGCAGATGTAGACTATTTTAGCCAATAGATAGATTCCGCAGTGCGAGCATGCATTAATATTTTCAAAAGGTAACTTGATTTTGATAGAGTAATACCTGGAATCTAATCTCTTATTCATTATATGTATCAACGACTGCACTAGCAGTATGGAGCTATTTTCTCGTGCTACCTATTTTATTTTCTCAGTAGCACTCTGATTTCTGGGTATTGCCTACATGACAGTAGTTGTATTTTTACTGTGGTTATGATTTTCCTATTTGGATGGAGTTGAGTGTTCCACTAAGATTTTATATTTGGGTTGATCTTAAGTTTTGGCATTTTTCCCTAATGACTATGCCATGACTTTTTATGATAATTTGGTATGTGGGATTAGATTCCTCCACAACCCTCTGACCACGGGTGGTTATGCCTAATATATTGGTTCTAGGTATGAGTTGCATCCAGTAGATGGGTATACTAGAGTAGGAGGTTTAAGGATACCGGGAAGCTTCTATGTGTCTACTTCTGGCAGTCTTTGTGTCGAGGAGTATGCATGCGATTCTATTACTTTTTAGCTCCCCTTTGTATTTCAGCCTATGCACTTGGTTGCACTCCTCTGGGATTACGGGGAAGTCCTGTTGGGTTACTTATGTGCTGATGTGTTGGTCGATAGCTAGACTTTGTGGCTACTGTTCTGTGTTGTTCATTACTTTCCTTTCTTTAGTTACTATTACGTTCGTTGGTTACACTTCTTGTTTTCCTCTTTCTCTTTTTGTCCTTTCTTGTGTTGGTTACATTGGAGCTCCAGATATATGTCGTGTTTGGTCATGATTTTCTTGTGGGCTAGGTCCTGTGGTTATACCCTAATAGTTGATGTTCCTTCATACTATCTAGATAATGTTGCACCTACTGATATCTGGAACTTCAAAGCATATATTTTCTATTACTGTAGTCACCCCTTATTTGTTCATTATGTACGATTGCCTTATTTGCTTATGATCACTCTTTACCTTGCTTATGCTTACTTTTTCCAGATGACCTATGATTCCTGCTGGTTACCCAATGTTTTTGGTACTCATATTAAACTTTTTCATCTCTTTTTCATGCAAGTCTTATCACGAGTCATCAAAGAAGACACTATCATGTAAGATAGTATGGTGTTTCTCAGGGATATGGTGAGTAGTCAACATTCTTTCTGGCCAATTTCCTTTTATTGTCAAGTGTCCCAGTTGGTCCTAGATAAATTCTTCATAGATTTACCCCATTATGGGTTGTATTATTTGTGCTGTTATGTGTATAGATGCTCTATAACCACGATGTCAGGTCTTGGGAATTATGTCATGTCATATATCTCTTTACTTCTTTTCTTCCTCTTCTTTTCTCTTTTCTTTTCTTTTTGGCAATTGATACTGGCCCTTCGCTACTTTCTCTAGGTCAGGGTTAGGCTTGCCTATAGGTGGAATGTATACACCATCACAACTCAATTTTTGGGTCGTGACAAATTCAAACTACTTTCGAAAGGAAAAATGCCCCATAATATATACTAAATGGATCAATTTGGCCCTTTTAAGATATAAATCTACAACTGTCATTTCTTATAAGTTTTAACCTTTTTCCATATTATGCAACAAAAATAACTTATTTTATTTAAAATTTAAAAACTTACTCATGCTTCACATGGTCATGAGTCACACTAAATTTATGAAAGATAAGTTTTGAAAGTTTAACTATTAAAGTTAACGAAAAGAAAGATTTGTGTATAATTCAACTCACTAAGAATATTTGAAGTCCTCAAATATTTTTATCACAGGTATTATTCCAATATGTCATCAACTTGCTTCTGTTTTATTTGATCTAGGGTCTACAATTCTTATATGCTAACCTACTTTGCTTCTAGATTTGACTTGATGTGTGATTCATTATCTGTGCCTATTTGTGTTTCTACTTTTGTGGGGTGATTCTTTAGCTGTGGATCAAGTGTACCAGTATTGTATTATTACCATGGTAGGGTGTGATACTCAGTTAGACTTGATTATCTTGGACATGGTAGATTTTCGTATTATTCTGGGTTAAATTAGTTTTCTCCTCATCATATAGTCTTGATTATTGTTACAAAACCATTATCTATATATGCCTGGTGTACCAAAGGTTGAGTGGAAGGGTTCTAGTTGTTCTTATTCTAGTAAA
>JBDJHY010273572.1:0-10310 GCA_039654485.1 Withania somnifera
GACCCTTTAATTTCAGCTATTTGTATTGATGAACTTCCCTTAAAAATTTCTTTTTTCATGTGGAAGTTAATTAAAAAAATTACTCTTGGTACTTCAATTTTTTAGATTCGGTACTAACACGATTTCTAGTTTCTTTTGTTGTAGGATTCAATGGATAAGATTTTTAGCCATGTGTTTATAGCTAGTGATAAAGAAAGAATGGTCTGACAACATATTGTCAGTCCCTTAGGCATAACGTCTTCTGGAAATAGTGTTACAATATGCTGAGGACCTGGTAAAACTCTGCTTTTATGAGTTTAGTTATCACAACCCAAAATCCTATTGTAAAGACACCTATCTTCCCACTTTGATAGGTCAGCCAAACTAATGACAGATAAAATAGAACTCAAAGTAAATGCAAAAGTAAGTAAATGTAAGGGTCTATAAGTAGAAATATCAGCTAAAACACACAAAACCAGGTTTCCACTGTGTACAAGCCACTAATTGAATTTATACAACAAAGCATAGTCTCAATACAGTCTTTAGTAAGTAAACACATCATAAAGATGAAAAAAATAAAAGAGCTCCTCGGTAACAGAGGTGAGACCACCAGCTACCTTCAGATGCTCTAAGAATTCCCCTAAAATGAAGCGGAGAAGCTGATCATAAAGTTTTGGTCCTTCAACTTGCATAAGAGTACAGGGCAAGGAATGAGTACAAAACCACGGTACTCAGTAGCATCCTCGATTGATCTAACATTAAAATGGAAGTGTAACTCATAACATCCAACCACACCCCAATACTACTACCTGCACACATTTTATGTACACTAGCCCAAACAACAATACAAATATAACTATTGAGAACCCCGAAAAGTAATCAATTCTTAATATCACCAAAAATACTAGTAAGAGTCTCAGATCAGGAAAAAAGTACTCCCAACAGTCTCAAATCCTCTCTAGAAATCGGATAATCTCAAATCAATCTCAAGTTGTCACCAAATGTCAAGTAACTTCAAGTCACCAACAAATTAATCAGACAATTCTTAAGTTATCACCGAATATCAAGAAATCTCAAGTCATCAACAAATAGTCAAATAATTCTCAAGTTATCACCAAATGTTTAAATAAGCTCAATTCATCAATAAATAATCAGATAATCCTTAAGTGATCACCGAATGTCAAATAATCTCAAGTCACTAAAAAATAATCAGATAAATATAAGCAAAGACACATCTCATGGACAATGCAATGCACAATCTAAATAAGGGAAATGCATATCTACCCTATGTACACTCTGGCTGGCATATATATATACACATTATAGACCAGGACCCGTAGGGGCTAACTAAGCTATGTGCGCCTTTAGTACACACCTACTAGCATATCTATACGCATCACAGTCCAGGATCAATGGAGGATAGCTAAGCAATGCACCCATACTGGTGTGGTACCCGCTCCAAAATCATATTGTTTTAAACAAGTTACCATAACCCCAATATCTGTATGGTCCAATCATTAGAAAAACATCCAAGATGTGAACATGTTACCAAAACAACAATACTAATACTATCAAGTCATCTCAGAATAAACAACTTTCGTGGCTAATTCATACGATGTGGCTATTTCATCTCAAGGTACAAGTATATCGGCCTCCCTTAGTCAACTACTATCAAGGATGTCTTTTCTATTTCAAGTCAGCCTCAAAAGGCATCATAGTTTTCAATTATAGAGGTAATAATACATCATTAAAGAAAATCTCAACAAAAAGTACATAATTAAGCCCCAACTCCTATATCGAAATACCATGTTCAATCATATTAGCTAATTTAAAGAAACTTTGAATCCCAATCAAGTGAATAACTCATGATTCATTTATATCATCTTAGCCTCCAAAGGGAATCATGTTTCAATCTTTAAAAGTCTTTATCAAGTCATCTAAGGGCATCATGATAATATAAAGATCAATTTATGAATCAAATTGTTACAAGGAATTTCTATATAAGTCCAAGTACTACTCCTAGGTACCAACACATATATAAAAGTCAAATCAAGTATTTTAATTACCAAGTTCAAGTATACAATTCAACAAAGTTCACAAAATTACATTATCACAAAATTCTTATTTTTAATCCCACATGTCTGATACTAGTCACACAATTAATCCTTAACACCTCACAATCAAACGACTAATCCAATGTTCTCATTTCCTCCCAATTAAAATCAACTAATCAAGATAGAAAAACGATAAAACCTCTAGTTGCCTTTAAGTCAGGTAAATCTACCAATCTCTAGCCTTTCCATTTCACATATCCTCTAAATGAGCAAAATCTATTTATTACATACAAGAAATAACAACAATCAATACCCATATGTTAGTATTTAACACTTTAGTAAAAAATTCTGCCCCGGGCCCACAATATCAAAATTCAAAAGTTATTGCAAAAGAACATTCCTTGATACTTGGGAAATATAACTATTAAGTTTGGACGAAAACCCAATCTATTTCATGGTACAAAATCATAAATTATCCATTTTTGAGTTCATGTAAGAATTCCCATTTTTGCTTGAGAACCTTTAAAAAATAAGTTTAAAATCATGAAATAGATAGAAATCTATAAAATCATGTTTAGAAACATTATCTGATGTTTAAATTTTGATAATCTCTTCTTTGATCTTGCAAAAATGAATAGAAATCGAATATGCTTTGAAAAATGAGGCAATATCATATTTTAAACAAGTTCACTTCCCTGGTGCATGCTTCATCATGTTTACATCACCTGAGTCTGATTGCAACAAGGCCTTTCCAAATGTACTCGCAAATGCAGGCCATTAGTTGTGAATGCAAAGGCCAATACCCCCAATACTCAACGATCGTGTTTCCCCCAGCCCGCAATCACGATGTTCCCAGACGTTTACTCTTCGTGAATGTGTCCTAGCGTCGTAAACACAGCAGAGTGTCGCAAATACAGAGAGTCTCTCCTGGATGCACCAACAACAACTAACTAACAACAACACAAGGTGGAAAGCATAGTTCAAAGGGACCCTTAAAATTCATTCGGAATCTCATGTAAACAAACCATACATGCAACCGTACTTAGTTCAAGGTTATGGATTGAAAGGAACATTCATATCAAGCGTACAAGGTCTTCGTTAACCCGATACTCGTGTAAGGCTGAAAAACTAACTTTAACTTAAAATGATAAAAATAGCCCCCGGGCCTACAAAAATATGAAAGACCTCATTCTAGGACAAAATCCACCTCTCTAATATAACAGAATCATCAGATTTTCAATCCGCGCACTCTAAGTTCAAATTTGACTCAAGGAAAGCATTTCCCTTAAAATTCAACTTTATAGCGTCAACTCACCCAAAATCATTACGAAAGAGATATAACTGAATACGAATGTGCTACTAGACCAGAATTGACATTTTAGAGATGATGGAACTGACAACTTTTTATTTTGAGTTTGTGAAGTCTAGATGACCCCTAGAGTTCCATATTTCATACGTTAAAGCTTTAAAACTCAATTTTCAAAATCTTACTAAAAACTCATTCAGTTACCGAACCAACCGTGGAATCAAATTTAGTTTAGCATAACACATCTATGGGAAGGAAAAAATGATAAAAATCCACAGAAATTAGAAAAATAACTTGGAGGGTCATTACTACATCCACCACTAAATACCATGTTCGTCCTTGAACATATAAGAAGAGTAAAGTGTTGGCTTGAATTGGAGCCTGAAGCATAACTCGCAAGGTCTGTCTCTGTTTCTCAAGTGAACTTTTTGAGATAGCACTACCACAGTACAACAAAAGTATGAGTTTATGAGTCATAACAAAGAATCATCACATCAATTGAAACCATACCTCACAGAACCTGTGAACTTTCCATACCTCCAATATGACCAAGATAATCAAGGTCATTCCATAGACCCAAACCGAGCTAGAAATCTCTAAACCACTGTGCTATCATTAATGGACTTGTCTTCTCACCTCAATATGAATTTTTGAACCATTATCACTCAAAGATAAAGTAAAGCTAGAACTCAACCATCACTCATCCACAAGGTCACCTGCCAAAACTAGAGGACCCATGCCCAACACTTATTTGTTTACCTGAATCAATCAAATCGCGCATGCCGTAGGCCTCAAGACTCAAGGATACCGGTTTCTACCTTCTTATTGCATCCCATAAATAACCCACATTACTTTTAATCACCAAAATGATAATCCCATAAGGAACCTATAATACCAAGTACCATCCAGGGTAACTAAACACCTACTAATAGAGGCTATAAAAAATAAACTCATGCATAGTTCGAAGTAATAATCAAAAGAAAAATCTTTGAAACATGACCACCAACCATAATATATAACTGAATATCATTTGTCACATTAGGGATACCATTATCCCCACACACTATAGATAATAACAAAACATCGACTCAATTTTCCTAGCACAAAAATCTCTTGAAGCTGATGTAGTCACCAGTCAAAGAGTGATTTAGGAAGTCTAACCGTGGAAGAGATCTTACACAACCATCAATGCTAATACATACCTCTATAATTAACTCTTAGTAAACTCCAAAATGTCCTTTTAGATTCCACTACCATATCAAATATAATGTAATGAAAAGTATTAGTACCACTTGATCACTAACCTTTAACGAGATTAGATCATAGGATCAATTCATACGATCCACCACTAAGAATCCACCCATTAAGTAGCAACACCTTTGTAAACCAAATAATAGCTATCCATCACCTAGAAACTGATATGTATATACCAGCATATAAGGGAGATCAGAACCATGGTCAATTAATAACTAAACAAGTCAATGAAACATCGATGAAATATCAAACTCTAAGAGGATCGACCAACACTACATGTACTTCAGTACCACAAAAGCACAGAACCTACCAAGCACAGAACCCCTCCTATAGCTTATCAAACTAGCAGTGGAGGCTATTCCTAATGCTACGAGACATATATTTATCAACAAATGATCGACCAAATATATTCCAAGTCAAGGGAGGAGATTTAATGGGTATAGAATCAATGCAGGAATGGCATCATTGCTTGGCTGGCCCCATAAGCTGTAATATAGTATAATCTACCCCATTAGATTGAACCAGCCAATGCTCTGTAGAAACTCATGACATGTTATTAAAGCTCACATGGGTCCTTGTCCTGCCCACCCAAAACTATATAGGTCCATCTTGCAAAACCTCTTGTACTGCCTTTGCTGATCATTAAACTCTGGGTGCATTCCTAATAATTGAAATTTGTAACTCATGAACTCTATGAGCAATCAATGTATTCCCATATTTTCTTGAACCAATAGAAGCTTTCGTGCCTGATCCTGAACCACAGGAGGCTGGCCCACCAAATCATGTCTCTGCAATGGCCTTAGTCTGTGGGCCCTGAGTTTTACCACCCTTTACCATACCCTCTAGTGCCCTAAGAATCCTCAACAATATGTGTTATAGCAATGGGGCTGCTATGTACTCATTAAGGGCCTGTCTCTCCTTCCTCTGGACCTCCAGCTCGGGGCAGGCAACTCTTGCACGATCTCTCACGAGGGCTTCTGTCCTAGCCCTGCCGCTAACTTTAGCTCTGGTGCTTACCATCTATCGAAAAAACACACCAGGATTCTGTACGCATAAATCAACTATACCAGGTAGGGAATAAAAATGAAGAGATATTTTACTAGAGGTTTGTCACCTCTTGAGGATAAATGATGGACGTCTCTGCACTAATCTACGAGACTCTACTAACTTGGCTTGTATAGTGGGACCTAAAACTAGGCTCTAATACCAACTTGTCACAAAGCAAAATTCGATTGTGATGACACCTATATTCCTACCTCAATGGGTTAACCTAACTATCGATAGATTACAAAAAATTAAAAGTAAATACAGAAGAAAGTAAGTGTAAAGGTTTATAAGAAAAAATCTCAGCTAAAACACCCAAAACCGGCAGTTGCCACTACTAAAATTTATACAATCCCTATATAGTCACAATACAGTCTTTAGTAAGTAAGGCATCATAAAGATGAAAGAAATAAAAGAGCTCTTCAATAACTAAGGATGAGACGGACAACTAACTCTAGATGCTCTAAGAATGCCTTGGTACTGAAGCTAAGAAGGTAATTACAAAGTCCTAAGTCCTGAACCTGTACAAGAATGTAGAGCAAGGAATGAATAAAAAACCATGGTACTCAAAAATATCCTCAACTGGTCTAACTACAAAATAGAAGTGGAACTCTTGACATCCAACCAAGCCTATGATACTACTACCTATACACGGTTTATATACAACATCCCAAACAATAATATAACTATAACTATCCAGAAAGCCCCGACAAGTAACTCATTCTTAATATTACCAAAATTAAAAGTATGAGTCTGATATCAGGACAATAACTACTCCCAACAATCTCAAATCCTCTCTAAAAACCGAATAATTTCAAATCGTTGACAAGTAATCAGATAAATTCAAGTTATCACTGAATGTCAAGTAACCTCAAGTCATTAAAAAATAATAAGATAATTCTCAAGTTATTACCAAATCTTAAGTAATCTCAAGTCATCAATAAATAATCAGATAATTTTTAAGTTATCACCGAATGTCAAATAATGTCAAGTCATAAAAAAATAATCAAATAATTATCAGTTATCACCAAATGTCAACTAATCTCAAGTCATCAACAAATAGTCAGATAAATACGAGCAAAGACACATTTCAAGATCAATGCAATGCTCAATGTAAATAATGGAAATGCATGTCTATCCTTGTACACTCCTTCTAGCATATATATATATATACACACACATCACAGTTTAGGACCTATGGGGGATTTCTAAGCTATGTAAGCCCTTAGTACACACCTTCTAGCATATCTATATGATAACACCTAAATCTATATAAAATACAACAACCGTTTTCAAGATAGATTCCCAACGAGTGGTCAGAGTAAGACCTGCAAAGAGTGAAACAGTTCAATTTCAAATAACATGTTGGGATCTACTAATTGAGTGCTAATTAACTTTGATAAACAAAAAAAATAAAATTGTAGGAATTCTATATCTATAATTTTGGGAAATCTTCAAATCACAAAAGTATCATCGACACAATACACAATTGGATTAATTTAACAGTGTTAAGCGGGATCAGAGGTGTCCATTGATGTTAGAATTTCCAATGTGGGTGTTTGTGAACTTCGCATGAGTTGCCTATAACGACTTGGATAAGCCAGGTCACTAAGTAGACACTTAAAACATCTCTATTTAAACACTGTTAGTGGTCCTTCTAGTATCTAAAAAATATGAACACAATTTTCAAACCAACCCATTGCTTCACTACTTAATAACTTATCTATAAGCCTATTAGCTAGATGGGGTTTAACCCCAAATTGATGGTGTTGATAGAATCTCAAGAGCTAGTCCCACTCTCATGGTGACTATTCTTGGCTAATAGTATAGTTCAAGTTTTCTACCTCAAATTCACATTAAAACACGAAATTACTAATAAACCATAATCCAAATCACAATAAGCAGCTAAAATCCCAACACCAGTAGTTATTAATTAACACCCATCATTATGTACACCCCCAAGAAAGAAAAATAGTAAAGCATAGACAAAGGAAAAAAGATTATACCACTTAATGGTTTGTAAACAATCATCCTTGAAGATTAACAATTGAAAATCCTTCAAACAAGTATAAATCTATTCAATAGAAATCATAAATCTAAGCTCAAAACCAAAATTAACTCAAAAATGTCTTGTGGTTTTCTTCTCTGACTCTTAAAAGCTATGTAAATGTCTTGATATTCTAAAAATATTCAAAATTTCTATTTATATACATTCCAGAAATGTACACTTTTCAACTTAAAATCCCATAACAACGACTTAAGTGGCCCACTACTGTGTAGGATAGCAATCTGCCATCTAGGACAACGGTCTTCCATGTCATTTATAGGCTGCCATCTTGGATAAAGTTTCCAATATTTGAAGATGCAACTTTCACTTGGACAACGATACCACCAGTTGGGATGGCGGTGACTGCTGTGATGGACGGTGGTCCATCGTCTGGAAGATAGGACCATCGTCTCTTCCAGTAGAATTTTTGGACATTCATGTTATGCATTAAGAGGTAGCTCAAGACGGTGGTCCACTGACTATGACAATGATGGGAAATCTTTGTATGCATGTTCATACTTTTTCCCAAAATTGTGCATTTTAGTTCCCTTTTCCTTGGTTTCCTTGGGTTCATGCTTTCACCTAAATATCAACCAAGTTTACATCAGAATTTAGTAAAACGGTTAAAAGGACAAGCATTTTTGTCATAAAATTAGGATCAATGAGAGGTATTTTAGCCACTCATCAACACCCCCAACTTAAGTCTTTGCTCGTCCTCGAGGAAATCAACTAACTGAAGAGACAGTAGCCAAGAAATGGGACTAAATTGATTGCCATGCATTTACATCTCTTGAAACATTTGTGCCCTCTCAATGAAAACTAAGGTGCCATGCTCACAACCTCACATCTTATTCACGATTTACAAACCTCCTACATTGACTAAGATTTACTATCCACATTTGTGCTCAAGCACACTAAATGAATTCACTCTTCCTGCAAAATATATGAGATTGAGATGCCCTCACATCAAAGAAATTCCCCTTGTTACTCACTACAAGATGTATAATGGGAATAAATTCGACCACTCACTCTCACAAAAATTATAACATTCACAAATACCTTGACATAGGCTTGCCCCTATTTTCCGATGCATAATTCAAACATGACAAGAACGAAGATCTCAAAGGGCTTTTGTCAGCTTGAAATATAGGCTAGGGGTAAGGTAGGATAGAATTTGTACATTAGTGACTCACCTTTCTTGAAGCACTACAAGTGACTCCCTATACTAATCCTTAGCCAAACTCCTCGTGAGGGATTTGTAACCATGGACCATTTTCTTTGAATTGATCAGTTTTAGTTCACAATTCCTCCTCTTCCTCCATCATCAAAAACCTTTATTTTTTATAAGGGTAAAACCTCAATAAAGGAAGAAGGAGTGGAAAATTTCATTATTCAAACTTGATCAGCAACTACTTTGTCTATACCCATTATCATTGACAACACCCCTAACATAGGTGTCAAGACTAAGTTGTATTTACCCTTCACCGTAGTGCTTCCACATCAGTTTTGGTTCAAATCAAGGGGTACCACAATGAAATGGGTCATGGATTGTAATGTAGTTTCCAAAGAAAATCCAAGGCTCAAAATGTGTCAAACTAGATCACTCTCCTCACAATTTGGTGGTGTAGGATTTAGTCAATCTAAAGGGTTCCCTCAATCAATGTCCTAAGATAATTTCTTCATTTATACCATGTTCATCATGTACAAAGGACCAATGGGGAAAGTTCTAGATAATGATCATGACATGCAATCTATGCAAAGCCGCACCAGACATGGCATTTTACTCATTCTAGATGCAACAAGACCATTCTTCCAAAACGTGTTTCTTAATCATCACACAAACTATAGCTAGTGAACACATAGTCAATGAAGGATGTAAGTGACCATGCCCAAGTGATCGGTTTGTTTCTCACAGCCAACCTTATCTTGAAAACAAATTTCGGGCACTCATTTAAAAACTGGTTAAGATTTAGCAATGAAAAACAACCCAAAAAATGCATTGCTATTCAAATGTACCACATAAGGCCACTACTCATGGATAATATCTTCCTACCATTTGTTTATGCCACGAACCGATTTTGTGGATCATGGTGGAACCTACTATTCCACCAGTAGGAGAACCAACCATATACTATGTAGCCAAAGCGGAGGACTACTATATAAAATGGAAAGCACCAATGTAATAATCAAAAGATAAACAAATGCGGAAGTTTTAAGAATCAAATAAATACCCAAAACCTGGTATTAGTGTTAAACGAACTACTAAGTACGGAAATAAGAAATTTGAAATATCTAATACAACTGTTTCTTCAAAATACATGGAGATCAAATATGAGTGCCAAAGCCGAAGAAAAGCAGGTAAAAGCCAGATGCCTACCTCACCTTGAATTGATGAAGAAAAACATAAACTGCACGAACAACTGGCTGTGATCACGGTTGGGGACATGTACTCGAATCTGCACATGAGCAAGTGTAGTATGAGTACAAGCTACGAAGCAACCCGTACCCAGTAGGCTAGGCACATAATAATAATAAAATCAGTAAATAACGAAATACAAAAAAGGGGTCACGGAATCCAATAGCACAACAAGGGAAGCTAGCTACTCAAATAGGAATCAAATACAAG
>JBDJHY010273583.1:0-10310 GCA_039654485.1 Withania somnifera
ACGGACTACAGGGTTTGGTTCTCCTACTGGGTGGATAGTAGGTGCCATCATGACTCCGAGAAGTCGGGTCGTGACACTAGGTGGTCTCACAATCACGATACAAGCCATGCAATCACAACCACTAGCCGTCTTACTACCTATGATTGCAGACCTCAGTCCTATGATTGTGATGCACAAAGGGCCTCAGCTATGCAATTGTGGCCAAGGCAATGCGATCGTGGCCCTTTGGTACTCAGCCAGCCTTAATTTAAATAATTGAAACTCAAAATGGAAATAGAGTCTAATTTCGACAATACTTGTGTAAATATTTATGTAATCAATATTCCAAACTCAACGAAATTTAAAAAAATTCGAATCGATTTCGTATAAGTCGAGTAAGGCCCGAAGTAGCAATAATTAGAGAGATTTAAACTATAAATGCCAAATAACCAGCCTACCGATCCCAGAAAATTACAAAAAAACTTATGATAGTTACAAGAACTCTCTAAACACAAAAAAATCAGAGGAAATAACGAGAATATTCCTGAGCGCCATTAAAAGCTTCTGAACTCGGAGATACAGGATGATCTCTTGGAGATCGGAGTTGATCTGTCTCCCTCAGTTTTAGTCTTGTATTATATTGTACAAATATTGATAGTCCATATATAAGTATATTCATGTTGCAGTCTTTGCAGTTGTTTCTATACTCTAGGTATTGTAGTAGATTTTGAACCAATTGATACTAGGTCATGGAATTGGGTTGTATTTTTTTCTGTGTTTATTCCCTTTTATATACTTATTTAATATGTTATTCATATTTACCTTTTATTTTTTTGGCTCATTATTTGTTGTTTCAGGCTAAGGGTTTGGCTTATCCGCAGGAGAACAGTGGTAAGTGCCATCATGACTTGAGTTTTTGGGTCGTGACGACCTCAGGCCTAAATTATTAGTATCAAGAAAGTTTAAAAGGTTTGTTTCTTTCTCTTCTAAAAGAATAATAAAAACTCTTAAATAAATTACTTCTAAAAATAAATATTTCTTTCTCTTCTAAAAGAATAATAAAAACTCTTAAATAAATTACTTCTAAAAATAAATATTACTCGGCTCAAATGGTCTCCCTCAAAAATAACCAAAAGGAAAAGCCAAGGGTTGGACGACATATGCTTTTAAAGACTAAAAGTTATTCTACTCTAGAAAACAATTTTTTTTCCTTTCTTGCATGTTTTGGTACTTCATTTTTTTTAGTTGTAAAGCAAGTAATTAAAAAATATAAATCAATAAAAGAAAATCCTGTAACATATTTCACTCTAAAAAATTGGAAGATATCCTACTCAACACTTAAAATCATGTTTTTTACCCAAAGTAACAATCAAAGTAAAATAATGGTTATATAATTTTTCATTTTTAATTTATTTTTACTTCAAATTTCTTAATCTTTATTCCATTTTATAGCTATAAAATATAATATAATATTAAGCATAAAATAATATAATCAATACTCAAAATACAAGAAAAAATACTAGCATGTGAGATAAATAATGATTAAATATACATATTTTTGAGCTCGCATATGTATGTATTTAGGAAACTGCTGCTGATTTTAATTTGTCCATTCATCTGAGGTGGTAGGTAGTTAATGTATGGAGTGTAACTCTATGAATGGAAATCATTTTTTTCCAAATGTTACTTATCAATACTAGATCTCTATCACGTACTATACTCCAGGTATCCCGTGAAGCATATATATATATATGTTCTATGATGACTTCTCTTTCTAAATAGAGATGGGCTAAGCTCAAAAAATGAGAGTACTTGTAAGCCTATCAATAACTACCCAATTTCCCCCTAAATTTAGCAATATATAAAATCCATATTTATACTTTCCTATTCTATCTTTCGTACTTTCAAAGGATGAATAAGGCCAAGATAGGAAGAGTTGTCATAGTTCTACAATTGACATATGTCACATTCTTCTTATAGCTTTGCACTTCCTCTTTCACTCCCTACTTGAAATAATCCCACCAACTTTCTATGAGTATGGCTAAGAAGAAACTATGCTCCATCGCAAATATTAACCTTCAATTACAATTCATAGTATAGTTTCAAATGATTATAATCCGTTGCTATTGTAGCATTAATTCAAAATATATATACAAGTGAAACAATTAATCTCGACATAATATACAAATTCAATTTGTATATGTGTGCCAAAATTAGTTGTATATATATACTGAATTCGGATCTTTTTGTTTATGTATATTGAGTTTTATGTATATGTGATTATTTATTATAATTAACAAAGTAAGGCTATGGAGGACTGAATTTAGCCTCAAGTTTGGTCTTTTTAAATTTCCTCTATGGTCAAATCCATAATGTCCTCCCACCTATAAACCATGCCATAAGTACAAGAGTTTCTTTCCCAAATAAGGCACCAGACCAACAACTAAGTTTACCATACTTCCTCAAGTGTCCATATATAAAAGTACACCCCTTTTTCAATCATTCACT
Source organism: Withania somnifera (assembly GCA_039654485.1). Taxonomy (NCBI): domain Eukaryota; kingdom Viridiplantae; phylum Streptophyta; class Magnoliopsida; order Solanales; family Solanaceae; genus Withania; species Withania somnifera. Next base: position 2,488 of record JBDJHY010273583.1, read on the forward strand.
TTCTTGTGTGTCTAAATCAACTTTACTAACACAAGGTATTATAGATAATTTTTGATGATTATATCTAACAAGTGTAGATAAGTTTAGAGAAGCCAACTCTGCTGATGGAAATCTAGAAAATAACCCAGTTCAACACCACAAAGTGTTTTATGATCCGTGGAATAGGTCCATGAACTATGGAACCCATCGTGGAACAAGTTTGTGAGATTCCAAGTTTCCACGAACCAATCCATGAGTTGTTAAATAGGTTACAACTAATATATTGATCCATGGACTTCATGCCCAAATATCCAAGGTTTTGCTCATACATTCCACAAATGACAGGGCGGACGTGGAATGGTTCCATGGGTCGAAAATCCTATTATAGAATGGAAGTATTATAAATAGAAAATTAAGTTCAGACCCATTAAAAGGTTCATGGAATGGGATTATGGTCCCAGAACCCACTCGTGGAAAGTGTCCAGTTCAACTTTCAATATATTTTTCTAAGGGCTTTTTAGTAATTTGTAATTTATTAAATACCAATTCCATATCGTTTTAAACTCTCCTAGGTTCATATAAATATTCCAAAACTTATAATACTTTTATTCTTCCCCTTATTCAAATCCCAAGTTAGACAAGAACAAGTTCAAGCTTCTCCTTCAGGCAAGGGCTTCTATCAACTAGTCTATAACTTCTTTCATCTTCTTCAAGGGTGAATCCCTGTCAGGTACACATGGTATTCAGTAAAGGATTTCTTTCATCCCCACATCCAAAACTACATTCAAGTTAGTTATTGAATTAGTTTAGGTCCAGGATTATTTACTTGATTTTCATGAATTATGATTTTTATGATGAATTCAAGGTTTCATGCATGATTTACATGATAATTACAATTTCTTACATGTTTTATGTTTCAATGAAATTTAATACCATGTTCAAATTTTGCATTATGCATGCTATATTTCAAGTATTGATTCTTGTGAATTCTATGAAAAAAATTATATTAAGTATCATAAAATAACATAATTTAACATGATATTCTTGAATTAAACAAAATAATATAAGTTTGTAAGTTATTATAAGACTAAGTATATGTGCATGTATTTTGGGCGGATTATTTAGCACCGAGATGATTATTCCTCAAACAATATTACCTATATAGGTTAAATAAGATACCCAATGTCCTAGACCAAGTGGCTTAGCCTAAGTGGTTTTCCCAAGTAGCATTTATGATCGATCATCTCATGTTCTAGTTACTTCTACATCTTGGCAAGGTATAGACGGGCTTTCCTAGCATGGCTCCAGTATGTTAGATGTCAGGCGCTCACATGACATTTGTCAGTTATGAGAAACTTCCAAGCTTGTTCTAGTTAAGCTGTTTTACTTTATCATGACTATAACATGTCTTTTACAACTCGTTATGACTTCAATCATGACTATAACTTTTGATAAGTTTCATGTTTTACTTATTAGTGGTGTCATGATTCATGATTTACAGCTCTATATATATAATTTCCATGACAGTGTTTGCATTGTATCTTTTACTTTAGGTGTTCACGATCATTTTTAGTTATCAGGCATTCAGTAGCTCCTATGTAATTCCCTCACGGACATTTATGAGAATTACGCGATGTTTTGTATTGTATAGCTCTTCAATAGCTAGCACAGGTCATTTATAACTTGATGGGAACAATATTCCAGTTTTCCTGGCGTCTTGGTATAGATTTAACTTATTTTGTCTATTTTAGAGCCTAAAACTAAGTACTCATTGACTTTAGTCAACTTTAGCTCCAGAATACCGAATAAAGTCTAGATGGACCTTAAGTTTGTATTTCAGGTTTTCATTTTGAGTTTGTGTTAAATTTGTGGTCTTTTCTGTTTTACTTAAGGCCTAAATTTGAGTTAGGGTGGTCTTTTGGTGTTTGGAGTGTCAGAATAGAATTATGACACTTTTATATACTACGGAATGGTGATTTTAGGCTAGTGAAAGTATTGGTTAGCTAACCGAAGTTGTCCTGGTGATTTTGAGTTGTTCGAAGGAGTTTTGAGTATATTAGGACTAATGTTGACATGTTCAACATTTTCATGAAATGACCTTGTATAATAATTTTGACTACACTGTTGAGTTAAAAATGTTATTTCAAGTCTGTGTGCATCGTTTATTTGTATAAGTTGGACCCTGAAGTCATTTCGAGTGGTGTTTAGAGTCTTTTCCCTTTAATAGGTTTTTCTATCAAAAACCTGTATTTGGTGCAGGAAAGGTGTTCATGGAGATCGTGAAGCATCTCTACATGATCACGATGCACTTAGTTTTCTTCAAAGTGATCGCGGACCTCACCCACGCTATCACGAAGTGTTGTTCCAGTTATTCATTCCGATGCAATGCCTTCTTACGAGATCGCGATCTACTCCTATTGTCTCTTTTAGCGCAATTTCTTGCACTCATTAATGAGATCATGATGTGTCAAATGTTTCTTATTCAGACGAGAATTATCTATTTATCCGTAATCTTAATGACCAAAATCGTTACCCTATGCGATCATGACATAAATTCAGGCGATAACATATAAATATTTCTTGAATAATTTTTCTGTTCATTCCACAACAAAACCTTTCATGTTTCTCTATGTTTTAGGGGGAAAAATTATCCAGTAAGTTCATTAAACATTAAGGAAAGGTTCTCTCAAAGTTTTTCCTTTAATTTCCCCGCTATTGGTAAGTCTTCTTCCCCTTTTTATTTCTTGGAAAATGAAGCTTTCTTCCATTAATGGTCCCAATATTGGAAACTTGAAATTCTTGAATTAATTCATGTTTTATTGGATAAATTATTGTTTCTTGAGTTCTTTGGCCCTTCTCACAGTCAAATTTTGCTCATATTTGGAAAATAGGTTCCTGGTGTAGCTCAGAACGCCATGGAAAAGTTTGTTTTTAATTTTGGTGAGCGGGGCCCATGGACCCATTTTAGGCCCATTTAGGTCTGACTTTTGGCCTAGTCCAAAACATAGAATAAATTATATCGTCAAACTCATATTGATCCTTGGATTCTTAATATATAATTTTTAGATCCGTTAGCTATCGTTTGATATCAGTTTGAGTAACATTTGGATTGTAGCATATTATTCGTCACTGACAGGTAGGTTTCGTAGGGCTATCGCTGGGTATATATATTTGATAATTATACTAAATAGCATCCGTGGGCTGGGTTATCTAGGTTTTTGTCATGTACTTAGACCATTTCTTCGTCCTATTCCCCATTTTCTATATTGGAGTTCGGTGAAATATGACGCCTGTGACTTAGAATTAGCCTTGTGATGGAATTAGGGTGACTCTAATGCTGATGCGTCAGTTGGTTTTGGGTTTTGTGCTCGGGTTTGGGATCTTGTATTGTACTGCAAGCTGTAGTTTAGTTGCGCCTGTGCAGGGCATATGTTGGCTACAAACACAATGTATTGATGTGTTATGTATTCATTATATGAGAGGTTGAGTCACATGCTCAGTTTGAGAGTCCATTAAGGTTGAGGACCGTATCACACCTTGATTTTGATGACGTAGAGGCTATATACTGATAATGAGGATAATAATGGATAATGACATAATAAAATATAACTTGGTTTTGATAATAATATAAGTTAAAGGATCTTTTAACGTTTTAGACTTGGCAGTGTATCGAGCACCGGGTACTACTATTTTCACTTGTTTAGTCCTAGCTTCACACTCTGGCACTGAGAAATGTCATTTGACTAATTAATGTTAGGACTTAAGTCCGACTATGTTCGGTAATGAGTACCACCACTGGAACTTGAGTTCATCATTGTAAGATAATGAGTACAACTTTTTGATACTCAAGTAGCATCTACGAGACTTATGCTTCAGCACCATCTCTCTTTTTACCAGACAAGATAGCCTGCCAACCCTTTGTGGTGAACAAGATCTATACATCTCGATCAAAAAGAATTAAGATAAAAAAAGAGTCAGAATTGGTCGATAAATTTCTCGAAACAAATGCAAAACCAACATAGGTGGGAAGGTAGATAATACCTAGGGGCACGAGATAACTCTTTTAAGTAACTTTGGGAGAAGGGGTGCCTATTCACAAAGGGGGTCTCAGTGACCAGGCCCCAGAGACTGTTTACTAAAATCACAAGTCTCCGTAAAGTTGTAAGACCATATATGGGGGGCTGATGCCTACCCAGTGTCGGAAGGTCAAGGAGGTTGGTAACCTGATGACAGGGGAGCCAGTGATTGAAGTCCTAGTAAACGACGTCCATAACTACATCACACTTATTTTCTTAGAGACTTTGATGATACCTATTCCATTAATATGTTGGTAATACGACTGTATTGAGGAGTTGGATGCCATGACTTGTCAAGTACGACTTGATGATACTATTATTATGAGGAACTAGATGCCAGACTGTGAGACCCTTGAGGCTCTGTGACTTGGGATGTGAGATTATGATGATGTTAGAGATTGTACATGGTGGGCGTACCTCCATGGACCTTGCCTCTAGACTACAACGACTCGAGGAGGGGTATCGAAAGGAGCAGAGATATACGGGAATTAGGATCGGCCTTCCATGGATCCTGCCTGCTTGGCCTACGAGTACCAGAGGAGGAACGTACAAAGGACTAATTACTTTATAGTGACTGAGTATGAGGCTCAATTCCACTAGTTGTCAGTTTATGGTGTGGAGTTTATGCCTACTGAGGCGAAGAGAGTCTGCATATTTGCTTATGGGTTGAGAGACCGACTCCATGAGGCCGTGGCTTTACTAGTATTTGATGGTCCACTGTTCCAGGCAGTGGTGGATTATGTTAATTGCATGGAGACCCTCTATCACGAGTCACATCAGCGTAACGAGAAGAGGAAAAGGTAGAGGCACCAGGGTTGTTACAGTAGGTCTCATTCTGGGGGACATGGTCAACCACAGTATGTTCAGGGCCAGTCTAGCAGGCTGGTCCAGGCTTCATTGCAGGTTTCAACACCATCTCAGTAGAGTTTTCGTGCACCATATATAGCACAGTTTTCTTATGGTTATGGGTTCTCTCATCGTGATGGTCAAACGGTTTCTTGTAGTAGTTTTTGTTAGAGGGGGCCATCAGGTCCATGTGTTAAGTGTGGCATTGTGGGTCACTTTCCAAGAGCATGCCCCCAGTGAGGTATTATTCAGATTGATTCACAACATGTTCATCCTTTGAGATCAGTGTTGCCACCAGCTAGAGGTGGAGCACAGATTGGTTCCCGTAATGGTAGCCAGCGTAGTAGAAACGGTGGTCTCGATGATGGTCATCCTGGTAGTGATCGCCAATTTTATGCTTTGCTAGCTAGACCAGAGGCAGAAACCTCAGAAGTGGTGATTACATGTATAATTTCTGCGTGTTCCAGACCTACATCAGCTTTGTTTGACACTTGATCCAATTATTCTTATATGTGTACTTATTTTGCACCCAATTTGGGGTTGACTAGTGAGATGATATCAGTATCTAATATCACAACCCAAAATTCAGATCATGATGGCATCTAAAACTCTCCTGTTGAAAAGCATAACCCTACATCCTGGAGCTATGCGTAATGGGCTATAAACACTCGAATCATCCAACAAGTAGAAAAACATAAGTAGAAACATAAAACAATGGAAGTAGAAGAAATACATATACAACCCAAATCCCAAAACCTGGTGTCAATGGCACATGGAGCGACTATACAGAGTAGCCATAAGATAGAAATACAAAGAAACTTCTACAAAAGTAATACAACACAGGGCCCGCTATAGACAGAATAAAGCAAGTCTAACTCAAGGAAACCACGGTCGAATCGGATGTAAAATCTCACAGTAATTTCCAAATCAGTTGTATCTACTCTAAATGATTACGATGTCTTCAATAACCCCTATCCGTATCTGCACCGTAGAAATGGTACAACAGTGCAATATGAGTACCAAACAAGGTACCTAGTAGGTATCATAGGCTGACTGGGCTAAAACAAAATGAAAGTAATAAAGGCGAGGAAGTAAAATAGGTCAACAATAGTAGGAAAGTGGTAAAACTAATAGATATACAGAAAGATCAAATACCAGAAGTGTAAGTACAAATGTACAGGAACTAAAACATGGTGAACACGATCCGGAGTGATCAGTTCCCAAAAACCTGAAATCGAAGTTAGGAAACGCACCTGTGCTCCAGCTAAGCCAAGACCCAACTAACCATAAGGATATATATGTATGCACTACGAATAAAGGAATGATGGTAGAACACAACTAAGTAAGAAATAAAAAGTAAAAACACAAAACCTACCTCGCGTCCCATACCACTAATAAGTACAAACAACACAACAAAACCCACTGTGAATTCACCCTTAAGCCCGATGAGCACAAACAATACGAAAGTAATACATGGGGGTGCAAGAAAGTAAAATAGAGTAGTATCATGTAGTTCCAACACCATCCTCTCAATAAGTGACAATCTCGGGGCCTCTCCAAATAGTTCCAAACTCAAGGCCCGCGCCCCGGAGGACCACACCTCTTATAAATGTAGGGTCTATGCCCAATCAGGGCAAAACTTAGGGTCCGCGCCCCATCAGTGCAAAACTCAGGGTCCATACCCGAGAGGACCGTGCCTCTAATCAAATGTAGGGTCTGTGCCCCATTAGTTCCAAACTCAGGGTCCGTGCCCAGGAGGACCGCACCTCTAATAAGGTCTGTGCCCCATCAGTGCCAAACTCAAGGTTCGTGCCCTAGAGGACCGTGCCTCTAATCAAATGTAGGGTCCACACCCCATTAGTGCCAATCACAGGATCCGTACCACCGAGGACTGCACCTCTAATCAAATGTAGGGTCCGCGCATCATAAGTGCGAAATCATCCAGAATAATAATATACAAGTGCCTCAACACAATATAGAGACAACAATACGGATAATAATGAAAATGAAAAGTATCCTGAGTCTAGGATCGGCCAAAGGCCACCAGCTAAGAGCTCATCTCACAACACTTTACCATCTATGCCCTTTCAGAGGCCCTTAAAATCCAATAAGGATATCAGCTAAAAATTCAATGATCAACCTAAAGCCCAACCTACACTACTAGCCATATCAGAAGCACAAAATAATAGCCCAGTCTACAATGCACATAAATAATTTTGACCTACCTGGGAGCAGGAAAAAGTCCCAGAAATGAGCACATATGGGCCCGATGCTCCAACACAGACAAAGTTACCCGAAACTATAAAATTACAAATCCAGGAATTAAAACATGAAGAATAAGATCCATATTGCAATTAGAAACCCGGGTCAAAATAACAAAATAGTTCCAAAAAACAACCTACACTTAAAACGTAAAGCCTGGGACACAAACTTATGGCACACATAGACCAAAGTCGGCATTCTGGAGCTAACAAAATAGTTGAAATCTTATTTCAAGTGCATTACGACAATTTTACTCTCGATTTCCACTATTTCAAAACTAAAACTTCAAAATAGAAAAATTGATATAACAAGAAAACGAGCCGCCAAGGCACCGAGCTACCCATCCAATACGTCATAAATGACTTAGGGAAACTACCATATAGCTCTAATCATAGAAAAAGACAAAAATCAATGAAATGACCAAACGGGTCATTACAACATCTACCACTAAAAAGGACTTTCGTCCTTGAAAATTAAGGAAGGAGTAGTACCAGAAGGCTCGAATAGATGCGGATACTAGGCCCGCATATCATACTCTATCTCCCAGCTAGCCTTCTCGACTAGTCGATGTGCCCAATGAACCTTCACTATCGAAATCTCCCTGTACCTGAGATGTTTCACATCCCTGTCTATAATATCCTTAGGCTCCTCAATATAAGT
>JBDJHY010273593.1:0-10310 GCA_039654485.1 Withania somnifera
CGTGCTCCAAATTTGAGAACAATGCTAACATGGGAAGGGCTTCAAATCAGCCCAGACAGATTTGACCCTAACGGGGTCAAAGGTTCAATGTGTATGAATTTTACGTTCGAATTATGATGAACTAATAATCTCAAGAACAATGTATATGCAACTAATGAAGAATTATATGAAATTAATCGAGTTATGGGATGATTTTGTCAACTTTAAACTCTATGCCATTAATGGAGGAATTGAAGAAAATATGGAAGAAGAAGAGAAGAAAACTTACCCAAATTCATGTTGAAATGGATGAAAAACGTTGAGAAGAATTTCTATGGTCTTGGAATGGTGTTTTGAGAATTATTTGTCACCCTAGAGCAGAAGGAATTGAGTTTTTGATCAAATAAAATGAAATAGGGTAGCTGCAGGAATTTATATTGCCAGTCGCGATCACGCCCCGTGGCTACAATTGCGTTGCAGGGATTTAATTACCCATCACAGTCGCATGAAGGGTCCCGCGATAGCGAAGAAGGAATTGCACTGGGAGTCATCATGATTGTGCTATTCATGATGCGATCGCACAGAGGAAGAAATTGCTTCACCACGATCGTGCCTCAGGGGCTGCGATCACGCAGAAGGAGTTCAGCACCAATTGTAGATTCTAACTGCAATTTTCAATATTTCACATCAGAGGGTTTGGGATCAAACGAAGTCTAATTTTGACAAACCAAATATGCACACAGGATGGAAATGTTCCGGACTAAACAAAATCGATAAAACTAAAATCCGAGGTTGTTTCCTCAAAATGATCCCTCAAACTAAATGGTGCCAAAAGTGCATTTCTACACCAACACCATAAAAATGCAACGACAAGCCCAAAAATCATACCAACACCTCACCTAGCATTAAATAATTATTTCGTAGCTGCTAGAAGCGTCAAAATTTCGATCCGACTCTTTGAATGTTGAATTACTACTTAAGCTCCTCTTTAGGCTTTAAACTGAACTAGAATCCACAATTTCACATAACTTGCTAACAAAACCTCCAAAACAAAAGCTTAAGTTCAATCTTGACTTTGTTTGGTATTTCAGAGCTAACGGAACTATCAAAATTTAATTCCAAGCTCGTCCTGAAGTAAAGTTGACTTTGGTCAATGAGTACTTAGTTTTAGGCTCTAATACAGGGAATTTGAGATATTTCTCGACTAAGTCACTAGGGATCCGAACTGTCGGTCCCAGCAAGTCATAAATGACTTGGGGAAACTGCTAAAACGCTCTAGAATGTAAAATGTTGCGTATTTATCATAAATGACAATGAGGGTCATTACAGCGCCTCACACTGAAGAACTGCATCTAAGCCCTAATAATGCCAAACTTAAGGTCAAGACCCCAAAGTACTATGCCTCTAAAAAGATATTAGGTTTGTGCCCCATAAGTGCAAAACTCAGGGTCCGCGGCCCAGAGGACCACACCTCAAATCAAATTTAGCTTATGTACCCCATCAGTTCAAAACTTAGCATCTACTCCATGGACGATCGTGCCTCTAATCAAATGTAGGGTCCATGCCCCATCATTGGAAAACTCAGGGTCTATGCCCTAGAGGACCGCACCTCAAATCAAATCTAGGGTCTGTGCCCCATTACTTCCAAACTCAAGGTCTATACCCTGAAGGATCGTTCCTCTAATCAAATGTAGGGTGTGTGTCCTATCATTGCCAAGCTCAATCTAAACAATAATATATAGATGCCCTATCAGGACATAGCAGCAACAATGCTAATAATAATGGAAGCGAAAACTAACTAGAGGCTAAGATCGGAAAAATCCCACCAGTTAAGTGCTAATCTCACAAAAATCATTGCACGACAACTCAAATAGTTCCCTAGGTCTATAGCCCCCATTCTGTGAGGCAGGACTGGGGCATTTAACCTTTCACCCTCTATGCCCTTTCGTGAGCCCCCGAAATCATATAAGGATATCACAAGTCAGCAATAATACAATGATCAACCTAAAACCCAACCCACACTACAGGACATATGACAAAAAAATAATATCCTAGTCTACAATGCACATAAATGAACCTACCCTACTTGCGGGCCAACAAAAGTCCCCGAAATGCACACATCGCAGGCCCAAATCTCTGAAAATAGACAAAGCCACCAACTAATATAAAAATATAAATCAAGGGATTAAAACATGGAAAATGAGACCCATATTACAATTAGAAACTTGGGTCAGTAAATGTGCCCCAGAATAGGCATGCGGGCCTACATCCCGAAAAATTAACCTTAAGATGTGAGCGTAAAGGGCTCGACCAATGAACATATGGTTTGTATTTGAGCTCAAACAGGCAACAGAAAGCTCCCCAAAATAGCCCAAAAGCAGCGTGATCAAAAGTATAAAACATTACAAAATCACAATAAGCTAGAACGAACGGAATACGCACATGAACTAATATGTCGCCTGAAAATGTAGTACGACCTGGATTAATGCCTGACTATATATAAAGTTCTTCCTCAATAACTAAGATTAAGGAAAATAGACATCAACATAATTAAGGGCATAAAATGGTGAAAAATCCCCCATTTCCACAGAATTTATAAGGAGAACCAACTTACTAATGAGAGAAAGGGCAAGGGGGGAACTTGGGGGGAAGGCTTCCCTTCAACCTAGCTAGATTTGACTCAATTAAGTTGTTGGGATAGAGGTAAGCAGAAGAAACAAAGAGAAGCATAAAGTAGAATTTTGAGGAAGAACATTATATAGAGCCAGGCATTAATTCATCACGATTGTGTGGGGCCAGGGTCGCGATTGTGATGAGATAATGAGCTAGGCATCACGATCGCATGACTAGGGCTCAAGATCGCAATGGTTCATCGCAGTCGCATGGAAGGAATGACGTAATTGCAAAGGAAAGTGGGAGAAAGGCATGGAAATCGTGTAAGGAATCCCTTTGCACAAAATACAATTTAGACAGCAGAAATCTGCAATAAGGAAAAAGCCCGAAATACCACCCAAAATGCATTCGGGGTGAAAATTACACAAACAAACTCTGCACGCATACCCGAAATGACATTTTGCACTCAACAACATAAATAAAACTGGGATACAACGCCATTTATGAGGAATATTGACCAAGTCAACATCCTAGGACAAATTTCATAATTTCCACCCATAACCTAAAAAAAGCAACAACCAGCCCAGGAAGCGAACTAATGATTCAACTAACCCAAAATAGACACTCTGGAGCTGATGGAATCATCAGAATTTTGATCCGATGCTCCGTTCACCAAAAGACTACCTAGGCTCTAGAATGAGCTTTGGTTAGGCTAAATTTCCATAAAACAACTCAAACTCAAAACAGAAAGCTCGGGACATGAACTTAAGGTCCACCTAGACCAAAGTCGGCATTCCAGAGCTAACAAAGTAGTCAGAGTTTGATTTTGAGTTCATTTACTAAAAAAAACACTCACGAGTTCCACTATTACAAAAATGAAACTTTAAATTAAGGGAACTGAGATGACGGGAAAATGAGCTGCCAGGGAACCGAGCTACCAGTCCCAGGAAGTCTTCAATGACTTGGGGTAACTACCGGGCAGCAATGGGAATAGAAAAAGATAAAGAGCAAGGAAATGATTAAATTTGTCATTACAACCATAGTTAGAACCTTTAAATTTAACCAGATGGTATATACAACCCTTGGAGATTATTTTTAATTCTTAAAGATATGAGATGAAATGGCCCCTAGTTGTAACAGAACTATGTAACCAATTTAGGATTAGCTCATCCAAAAACTAGAACTTGATTATTTGAGTTGTACACTTAATCAGTGGCAAAGAAAGGGTACAAGAAGTCAATATAAAGGATGACATCACAATCAATCATTTATAGTTTTATTAAGTCTACTGAGGTGACCCTTATGATCCCTTTCATGCACTATGGAATGGCCGATATAATTAGAACATTAAAATGACTCGAAAAGCTAATTTGGGCTAACCCAAAGCAACATGTAGTGTAAAAAAGACAAGGTATCTCCTAGATCCATCATCACAAAGTAATAAATAAATGCCACAACCCAAATCATGGTCTGAGTAGGAGATAACACCCATATCCATTTACCATGTCCCACCAGTCGACAGGCCTAAGCCCATCGCCGAAGTGAAAAGAAGCGTATTGAACCCAAAGACCTAAGAAACAAGAAATAAAGCATAGGAATGAGAAAGTGAAGACATAACAAAAGTACCACAACAAAAACTATCCCCAAGACCTGGTATAAGTGGTACATAAAATGAACATAGAAAAATAAGAGTACAACAACTCTATAAAATAGAAAATCAGAATTTTCTCTGATTACAACTGTAGGAAAAAGTTTCAGCAAATGGAGAAGAGAAGCCCGAATGGCATGAGTTTAACATTATCCTCAAAACTCATATAAAGCTGAACCGCACGAACTACGTTTTTAATAATAACCCTCACTAAGTCCTACACATGAAAATATACAAAAGGATAGCACGAATTAGAACAATAACAGTAACCAGTAGGCATTTTAGGCAGTCCGGGAAAGCATTATATACAAATAGAGTAACAATAAGTACAACAGTAAAGGCAAGGTAAGGATAGGAATATAATGTCATGACCTAAAATCAGGGTTATGATGGCATCTACAACCAGCCTGTAGACATGCTTGTCCTTTAATCCCGAAGCTACATGGAATGGGCTATAACCACTCTTATCTACATACAGGAAGTAAAATAACTGACTAAACCAAAAATAGAAGGAGATATAGAGCTACAAATGAAATTATCAAAAATAAATATATACATATACAAGCATATAAAACAATACTGCAAAAGGCCTTCCATGATTCAAAATAAAAAAAGCTACAACAACTAGGAGACATGATCATAACGAACACAAAAAATCTCACTATTGTCTTCATAGGATAACACTCTACTCATCATGATCAGGTCACCTATGATGACCCATACCAGTATCTGCACCACAAAAAATTTGTAGAAGTGTAGTATGAATACCAAAACAAGGGTACCTGTTAGGCATCATAGGTTGACTGAGCTAAAGAAGAGTTTAAGTAAAGTTACAGTGAGGGAAGTAGAATAGTTCAATAAGAGCAGGTAAGCACTATGAAACTAACTACACAACATAGCTAATAATAGGTACAAAGGCTAACTATGAAGAATAGAAAGTAAAGTATGCGATCTGAACAACTAAGTCTATATACTATTATCGCACAGGAACATCCAACTATCGCATAGTACAAAGAACAAACCATAGAAAGCATTCCTAAACTCTAGCTAAGTATACTTGCACAAAAGCGACAATTGAAGGTAAAAATGAATAATATGGAATTTATATAAATAAAAATAAAGAAAAGGTATAACCTAAAATTCCCCCTCTAAGACCACTTGGTACAAACATAACAAACACATACAAAACCTACCTGACGCCCCATCCCTCTAGTAGGTACAATAGATAGAAACAAAAACTCATTGTGACTTCCCCCTTATGATCGGTGAGAACAACTAACGTGAACAGGATGAATGTAAAGGGATGGGATTAGGAGAACTCACAACATAACTTCTCATTCAAGAGACCATACGTCAAGTCCATTGTTTAACTCATATGCCTAAGGTAGAGTTCGACTCTCAAACTATCATCAAAAAGTTGGTCTGTGCCTGACAAAAAAAAGTAGGCCCATTTTGTGCAATCGGTCAATATCAGTACTTCATCCCCAAAAATCAAAAATAGGACCCCACCTGACTATTTTTGGTAGGTGTCTATCGTACAATTGGTCTATATTGAAATTGCACCCCCAATATTAAAGGGTAGACCCTTGCCTGACAATTCGAGTTAGGACTGGTACAATTATTAGTGTACCTTGTGACACACCCTCAAAATAACCTAGATATTAATCCACCACAGTAAAATATCATTCCATTTATACCTTTAAATTAGTTCCACACTAACAAGTGGACATGGAATATACATATATATATGTAAGGAAAATGCTTTCCAATTTTAAGCCAGTAAAACTCTCTAGTTTTAGTTAATCAAGTTAATAATCCATTTACCATATCCGTAGGCCATGCCCGTCCTTACAATATCACAACCTAATGCATAAAATACATGAAACATATCAAATAAACATAACAGACAATCCTACAACATACTAGGATTGTCCATTAACCACCGTCTAATTACTCATTTCCTCGCAGGATCTTATCAAGGCCTTACGTAGTCATTAGGATCCAAGGCTACTCATGGAAAGGCTGGGACACAACACCCTCTACGTCCCTCTACGGGGACCCCAGAGTAGATAAAACTGGTGTGAAAACAGTAAAGTGGGTCCCTTAAACTAAAAATCATCCTTCATAGCTAGCCACACAACACAAATACTCTACAATAGGCCAGTATAAACAAGGGGTAAACCTATCCTACCTGGGCTCCGAAAAAACCTCAAAGAAGCATGTTAAAAATGTTGAAACACTGAGAAAATATACGAAGAAGCTCAAAACTAGAAAAATAGAGGTCTAGAGTTAAAAATAAGAAGAATGGTACCAATATTACGTAAAGGAACTTAGATAAAAAAAAGGACAAAAATAGGCCTATGGGCCCCACAATCTAAAAAATAATCCATAGGTACCAGTGTGTAGAGACGAGTTCTGTGAGAACGTTGTAAGAAACTGAGCTCAACATTGTGAAGGATGAAGAAAAATCGTCTTATAAAGTGAATAAAGTAGACATTTTTGACAATGACAAAAAATGTGAATTAAAGGGAATTACCTAAAGAAATCACAAAAAGGATGACCGATAATAGTTCCTAAGAAGTAACAAACCCTTCACTCAGCTCAACACTACGGTTCCTAAGATCCCAGCTTTTACAGATGGATGAAATATAAGTTTGAATGAGGAAATAAAAAAGAAAGAAATACATAGGCTACTGGCCGCATGGTCGTAGGGGTGAACCATGGGGCCGCTGGTGCGGTCCTACTACAACAGAGAAAAGGGTCATCCTAGAGACCATGGCCTCTAAATCCTAGTTTTGCAGGAGTGATGGAATAGGGAAAAGGGGCGAACTTGCTGGGGTGAACCAAGGATTGTAGGAGTGAGCCATGGCCCCCAAGGCAAACATCATAGCGGCGCACACTTGTCCACTAGGGCGACTTAGTAGGAGAGAGGCCCTAGTTAAAGGAGAGACATTGTAGGGGTGGCCAAAACCCCATCGGGTCAGTCTATTCCTGCAACTCCTAACAACTAAAATAAAAAAATCTAAGGGGCCTAGAACTAGAATTTCGAGCCTAATTTCAGCACTCCAAATATGCTACTATCATGGAAATGACATTTTATATATAATGGAATCATCAAAATTTGCAGTTGAGGTCATTAGAAAAAAAGACCACTGGAACCAAAAAGTTTCAAAACCAGCCAAAATCTCACTAATCCCCCCAAGGCAACCAAAACGACATTAGAAACCTTAGGAACAGCACTACTGACCTAACTATCCTAAAATCATAATCTTAGAGTTGATGGAAGAATAAAATTGAAATCTGACACTCCGCTCACAAAATACCTATCCAGACTACATAATGTACTCCTACTAAGATGAACTTAATCAAAATATCTCCAACTCAAAACAAATACCCGAGACGCAACATAAAGTTCCAACTAAACAAAAAATTAGCATTCAAAAGCTGATGGAAGTATAAGAGTTCCAATCCGACAATCCAATCATCAAAGGACCACTTGGGCTCCAAATGAACTCCATCTAAACTAGATTTTGGTAAAATAGCTCAAACTCCAAACAAAAATGTCGAGAATGAACTAAAGGTACAACTAGACAAAAGTTGGCATTCCTGAGCTAATAAAACTACTGGAATTTGTTTTCGAGGTTATTTACCAAGAATTCACTCGCTAATTTTACTATTTAAGGTTAAACCTTAAAAATAGGAAAACTGAGATACCAATCTTCCAGAAAACCAAACTAACAGTCCCAGTAAGTTATAAATTACTTGGGGAAGCTGATAAAAAGCTCTAAACACAAATGAAGCTAAGATGAAAGATATGAATATGTAGGTATCTACAACATCAACCACTAAACAATAATTTCATCCTCGAAATTCAAGGAAAGAATGGTACCTGAGGGCTAAAAAAGATATGGATACTGGGACCGTATGTGACACTCTGCCTCCTAGGTGGCCTTCTCCACTGTTCAATGCACCAAAAAACCTTTACCACTTGGATATCTTTGGATCTGAGTTGCCTTACATCTCTATCTTATATGACCTATGGCTCCTCAACGTAAGTCAACCAGTCATCTATCTAAACTAACACTCAGTGAAAAAAATGGACTAGGTGAGGTAAATATTTCCATAGTATAGATACATGAAATACCTGATGAAAAACAGCTAACCCTTAAGGTAGGGCAAGTCCTTATGCAATATCTCCAACTCTCTATGTGATCTTATAAGGCATAAAAATTGGGGGCTTAGCTTACCCAGCCTACCAAATATGATAACAACCTGCATGAGTGACACCCTGAGAAAGACCCAATCACCAACACTGAACTCTAGGCAGCAAAACCTATTATCCACATAGGAATTTTGGCTATATGCACTGTTTGAAGACAATTTTTTTAATAACTCTTACCCTGTCCATGACATTTGAAACCAATAAGAACTTTAGGATGGAACCTGTCCAACAAAAAATCAGTGAACAGGCAATCGACAATGCCTACCATACAAGGCCTCAAATGGTGCGATATGAATGCTTAAATGGTCACTGTTATTACAAGAGAACTCCTCTAAGGAAAAATTTCTATCCCTAATACCACCAATATCAAAGGAACTAGCTAGAAAAATATCCTAAAATACCTAAATTGTCCTCTCAGACTTTCCATCGATCTGAGGCTGAAACACATACTTAAGGCAACCTCAGTACAATTTTCTCTCTACACTGGACTCCAAACTTGTGAGGTAAACTACGTTCCCCTACAAGATATAATAGAGACTAGCACCCTATAAGGGCCTACAACCTCACAAATATATAACTCAACACACCCTAAGAATTGTATCTTAGCAGGAAGTAGGATGAATTGGTCAGTTGATCCACGATGAAGAAAATGTATTCATGGACTCTATACATGCAAAGAATTCCTAAAATGAAGTCTATGTTAATCCACTCTTGCTTTCACTCAGTAATAGGGAGTCTTTGAAGATCACCACCAATCCTCCAGTGCTAGAACTTTACCTGCTGACAGTGAAGCAATAAAATACAAAGGATGATATAGCTCTTCTCATACCCCATCACCAGTAATGTGGCCTCAAATAATGATACACTTAGTAGTACCAGGTTGGATAGAGTATCGAGAGTAATCATCCTCGAGCAATATAGTCTAAATAAACTCACTAACTCTCTGAATGTCAAGGAGACCATGAACCCACAACACACCATTAGGATCTATCATGGTCCAACTAAAATCAACCCTCAAAACCTTCTCTCACATCTAAACTAGAAGGGGATCCTCGTACTGGCACTGTAAAATCTAAATGAATAAGGATGACCTACCCTTAACATGGACAAAAACCTGCTCTGGTTCTAAAATATCAAACCTAAAAAACATATTGGGCATGGAATAAATGTCCTAAGACAACAACCTCTCTATGATAAAAATTGAAGCAACGGTACCCATACTCACTACCTTTCAAATCAAGGCATATGTAACCACATTAGCCTTGTCTGGGTGAAAAATAATACTCAAATCATAGTCCTTTAGAAGCTTAACCAACCTATGATGTCTTAGACTATGCTCCTTCTAACTCAAGATTACAGCAAGCTATGATGACCATTATAAATCTCACAATGTTTGCCTTCTACATTGCCTCCAGATCATAGGCACGGAAACCACTGTCGCTAACTCCAAGTCATGGGTAGGGTAGTTGTTCTCATGATCCATTAGATGACTTAAAGCATAACTTATAACACTACCCTTCTGTATTAAAACACTACCTAACCAAATACCCGAAGCATTACAATGCACTATATAGGGATGACCCTCAACTAGAAAGGCAAGATCTGGGACGTTAGTCAGCTCTTTAGCCTCAGAAATCTAGACTTATACTTAGCTACCCATTTGAAAAGAACCTTTTTCTAGATCAAGCCAGTCAAAAAAGCTACGATAGATGAAAAACTCTAGACAAATCAGTGGTAATACCCGACTAACCTAAGGAAATAATGAATCTCTATAGGAGTAGTCGATCGAGGTCAATCAAGCATCATGGACACCTTGAGCGGTTAAGACTAATGCCAGCACCTGATACC
>JBDJHY010273603.1:0-10309 GCA_039654485.1 Withania somnifera
TGGAACTTTAATTCATGGATGGTTCTTTTTAATTTGTTGCACAAGTAACACAATTAAAAAAATAATGCTTCAAATCATATATAAATATCTAATAAGTATACATGGGTGAATGTACAATGCAGTTGGGCTAGGGCTAACAATAATAATCTCCCACTAGTACTAGTCCAAATTTGGCATACTCCTATGACTGAACTGTCGTACATGACTCTAATGTTTTGGTCTAGCCAGTTTCTTAGTGAGAGGATCTGCCACATTGTCTTCACCTGCAACCTTGCAAATTTTTTCATATCCTCTTTCGATAATCTCTCGAATGAGATGATATCTTCTGAGTATGTGTTTGGATTTTTTGTATGACCGGGGTTCTTTAGCTTGTGCGATCGCCCTGTTCTTATCACAAAAAAGTTCAATAGAGTCGCTTACACTTGGGACTACTCCCAATCTAGCGATGAACTTTTTTATTCAAACGGCCTCCTTAGAAGCTTCAAAAGCTGCTATATACTCAGACTCTGTAGTCGAGTCGGCTATGGTTTCTTACTTTGAGCTTTTCCAGCTGACAGCACCTCTATTCAAGAAAAATACATACCCTGATTGAGATCTAGAATCCTCGGTATAGATTTGGAAAGCAACGTCAGTGTAACCTTTTACAATGTGCTCTTCCTTACCACCGTACACTAAAAAGAGGTCCTTAGTCCTTCGTAAGTACTTAAGGGTCCTTTTGACAGCGCCCAAGTGACTTTTACTAGAATTTTGTTGAAATTGGCTTGTCATGCTTAGCGCATGTGTGACATCCAAACGACTACATAACATGGCATACATTATATATCCAATGGCAGAGGCATATGGGATCTTTTTCATGGCTTGCCTTTATTCTTCAGTAGATGGACGTTCCATTTTACTAAGATCAATTCCTTGACTCAAAGGTATATAACCTTTCTTTAAGTCAACCATACTAAATCATTTTAGTATCCTGTAAATGTACTCTTCTTGACTTAACTGCAAGAACCATTTTGATCTATCCCTATAGATTTTATCCTTTGGATAGTTTTGGCTTCTCCTAAGTCTTTTATTAAAAATCGAGATTCCAAGTATCGCTTAACATTTGGGAGAGTTGGAATGTCATTTCCAATCAATAGGATGTCATCCACATATAGGACAAGAAAAATGACTATACTCCCACTAACTTTCTTGTACACACAATGCTCATCTTCGTTCTTGAGGAATTCAAACTCTTTGATTACCTCATCGAAATGAAGGTTCCATGAATGGGTTGCTTCCTTTAATCTATAAATGGACTTTGCAACTTGCATACCTTATTAGGATGCTTGGGATCTACAAAACCCTTCGGTTGTGTCATGTACACATCCTTTAGGAGGTTCCCGTTAAGAAATGTTGTTTTGACATCCATTTTCCATATCACATAGTCATAATATGCGGCTATGGCAAGTAAGATCCTAATGGACTTGAGCGTGACTACTAGTGGAAAGATCTCATCATAGTCTATACCATGAACATGTATAAACCTTTCTGCCACTAGTCTTGATTTGAAGACACCATTGGCTTTCTCCTTAAATATCCATTTACATTCTATTACCTTAGCATCTTCCGGTGGATCAACCAAAGTCCTTACTTGGTTATCGTACATCGATTGCATTTCAAAATTCATAGCTCCCAGCCATTTTTCTGAGTTGGTGTCATTAAAGGCCTCTTAGTAGGTAGTAGGTTCATTGTGGTCTACTAGTCTAATACTCTGGTTTTCGGTTATGAAAATCCGTATTTATCGGGCTTCCGGCTAACCCTACTAGTTCTTCTAAGTTCTTATGTGATGGACCTTGATTCCATAACTTCATGTGGATCCCTTCCAATCCTCAAACCATCTTCTTCAAGAGTTTGTGAAACTTTAACTTCTTCAAGTTGTATTTTACTCCCACTATTTGCTTTGAGAATAAGGAATATACCCTTTCTAGCAACAAACACTTTGTTCTCACTTGGGGTGTAGAAGTAGTACCCTTTAGCTTCCTTATGATAACCCACAAACAAGCATTTTTTAGATTTTGTAGTGAGCTTGTCCAAAGTCAACTTTTTAACAAAGGCCTTGCAGCCCCAAATCTTTAGGAAAGACATATTGGGCTTTCTACCATTCCATATCTCATATGGCATCTTTTCCAATGCTTTGGTTGGAGTTCTATTTAGTAGGAATGCGGTGGTTTGAAGGGAAAACCCCTAAAATGATGTTTGAAGAGTATCTTGACTCATCATTGATCGAACTGTATCAAATAAAGTTTGATTACTCCTTTCGGAGACACCATTCCATTGTGGCATTCCAGGAGGAGTAAGTTGTGAAACAATTCCACTCTCTTTCAAATATGTATCCAACTCTAGACTTAGGTATTCACCACAATGATCTAATCGTATGGCTTTAATCTTTCTATCTAGTTGGTTTTCTACCTTATTCTTGAATTTTTTGAACTTTTCAAAGCTTTTAGATTTATGCTTCATTAGGTTGATATACCCATATCTACTAAAGTCATCCATGAAAGTGATGAAGTAGTTAAAACCACCTCTAGCATACATGCTCATTGGTCCACATACATCACTATGTATTAGGTCCAACAAACCACTTGACCTTTCACTAATTTTGTTATAAGCTGGTTTAGTCATCTTTCCTTGCAAACAGGGTTCACATGTGTCTTGAGATTCTAAATCAAATGACCTAAGAATTCCAACTTTATGGAGTCTTGCTATATGTTTTTCATTTGCATGTCCAAGACGACAATGCCAGAAGTATGTTGGGTTTAACTATTTAATTTTCACCCTTTTAGTGTTTATGATTGTTAGTTTCCATATTTAGACATAGAGTCCATTATCAAGCAACACATTAAAATAATAAATATTCTCCTTAAGAATATTCATAACCTTATTCTCGATAATGAATTTAAAATCATTATTGTCTAAAGCAGAAATAGAAATAATATTTCTGTTAATGACAGGCACAAAATAATAATTGTTCAAAACAATCTCAAGCCTAGTGAGCAAAGTTATTACATAATCTCCATTCTCTGATGCAGCAACTCTTGCTCCATTCCCGACTCGGATATCAACTTCTTCCTTTGTCAACAATCTCCTATTCATAAGTCCCTGCACATTCCCACAAATATGAGCACCATATCCAGTATCCAATACCCAAGATGTTTGAATAGGAAGGTTAACTTCTATAACATAAAAACCTTGTAAAGCCTGGTTTTTGGCGGTCTTCACCTCTTCTAGGTAGAGGGGATAGTTCCTTAGCCAATGTACAGGTTTTCCACAATGGAAACACTCCCCTTCTTTTGCGGGTATGGGCTTGGCAACTTTTGCTTTTCCTTTGCCTTTTGATTTAGGGTCTACTTTAGGCCTATTCTTAGGCTTGGGCTTGAACTTTCCCTTTATCTTGCCTTTCTTTTTGCCATCCTTCTTCACCAGAAGCACATTTCTTGGAGACTTGATACTCAATTCATCTTCCTTTAGCATCCCATGCAATTTAAGAATTGTCTTTTCCAAGCTATGCATGTTGTAGTTCATGATGAATTGATCATAACTACTTGGCAATAATCCTAGAATAAGATCAGTTTCCAACTCATCACTTATGGGTACATCAAGTTTTTCTAGAGTATCAATATACCCCTTCATTTTGAGAACATGGGAGCTTACACTAGATCTCAGAGCCATCCGACAGTGTGTGAACGCTTTCGTGCCTTGCTTGTTCTTGGAATATTTCCGTGAGATCATGCATAATCTCAAAGGCCTCTTTGTTCATGAACTATTTTTGCAATTCAGAGACCATGGAAACAAGCATGAGGTAGGTGACATCATTGGTGTCCGCCTTTCTCTACTTATGCTTCTCAGGTGTTTCTTGTGATGCATTTATAGCTAGTGATTTAGGAAGTGGTTCCTCAAGTACCTCACTCTTGTTCTCTTACTTAAGAACGATTCTTAAGTTGCGAGACCAATCCATGAAGTTCTTTCCATTGATCTTGTCCTTCTCAAGGACAGATCGCAAAGAGAAGTTATTTGTATTACTTGAACTAGCCATTACTACAAAGTAAACGTACAACGTTGGATTAGTTTAAGGTCTTATTATAATTCCATAATCAACGAATTAATATCCTAGTAAATAATTTGCTTGTTGGTGATTATTATGGGCCAAAAATCGTATTTCACTTCGCCTTAATCAAGCTGAGCTTGTATACCTAAGACTTAGTTATTTAGGTACCTTTCCAATCACATCCTATGTGACTTTGGATAAATGAAATTTGATAATTTATTATCAAAACACTTATTTCATTTATTGCCCTAAGGTTATGACGATCATACCCCTTAGTTAAGTGTCACCTACATTCAAGTGTTAACCATAACCATTATATTAACCCTTGCCTCACAAAGATAGTTGGGCTCCATCTTACTGAGTAAGTCCGTGCTTGCGATCGATGCCTTAACAAGTTTGAATTAGGATGATAATTTAATGCTTAAGATTGAAGGATTCATAATTAATTACGGCTTAGCATGACAAACATGATTGACATCCATTCATAAGCAT
The DNA here is from genome assembly GCA_039654485.1 of Withania somnifera. Classification (NCBI taxonomy): domain Eukaryota; kingdom Viridiplantae; phylum Streptophyta; class Magnoliopsida; order Solanales; family Solanaceae; genus Withania; species Withania somnifera. The sequence continues at coordinate 4,574 of JBDJHY010273603.1, forward strand.
GTATATTTGCGGAAAAATAAAACGTGACACCTAGTGGTCTTTAACCTAAAACTATCTTTCCTATAATAGTCTTCAAGATACCGCTGGACTCTTCTCGCCATTTAGGTTGAGCATCGCCATGGATCTTCTTTTGCAATTTATAAAAGAAACTATTCTAATAAAAGTACAATAATCCTTAATGGAACGTAGGCCATATTTAAAATTACAAAACTAAATAAACCCACTAGACGCACAATGCAATCCATACAAATACATACAAACAATTTATATGCATATATAAGTAAAAGAATGAACCAGCCAAATTTTATGTTTTTAAGTCCAAGCTATTTAAAGAAATTTTGTCAATACAAATTTAGAACTACCAATGTGAATGGGCTTGGGCTAAGCCCAATATGTCAAACCTTTTGACATTATCATCGAATGATAAGTTCCATAATTTATTTTATGATACTAGTCTAAATCAAGTGTTAATTTTAAAATAGTCAATTTCTTTTCTATTCAATTTTATATAGCATGATCATCATATCAAATGTATATATAAAACTGAAAAATGCAACAAACAAATGATATTTTAACATCTCAATATATTCATTTAATATGCATTAGGTTTGAATGAAAAATAATTTTCTTTTCAAATACATCGTTTTGCAAACCTAACAACTTATGTGTTCTTGATTAAAACTATTTGTTAATCCTATTAACTCACTAACGGATTAATTAAGAACTTGCCCAAATGTGTATCTAATATCTTTTAGTCCATAACTAAGTTTTGTTTAACCATTAAACACATACTAAAACTCTTTTGGTGTTAAAACAAAAAAAATTATTTTGTTTTTAAGGACCATATGGCATTATTGAATTAAAAATTCAGTTTAACCATTAAACAAAATTTAATTTCAGATTAGTACTTCTCTTAGAACCCTAACCTCATAGTTAATTTAGTTTATGTAATTTAAAATATATTTTAAAACATACAAACCCTCCCATTAACAATCAACACAAAAGTTTTCAAAATTCAGCTATAAAAAACCTTTAACGAAATTAGAATTTTGACCAAGTTTCACCATATTTCAAGCATTATAATGTTTAAAACTTAGGATCGATACCATTTGTTGGTTTTATATGAGTCTTATAATAATTATATGAACACATAATTCAAACCATAATGAAGAAATATCATATACACATAATGTTGAAAATATATGAGAAGAGTATTGCCTCAACTTGTGTTGACGAACGAAAAAAGAATAACCACAAAAGAGCCGGATTGAAAGAACGAGCTTTCAAACCCTTTTAGTATTCCCACACATCTAGGGACTGATTGTAAGTGACTCCCCTCTACTGACCTCACATACTATGAAATTTTGTGCTAGTAAACACAAATGCCTACTTAGGATTTCAGCCAAGACTATTGTTTTCTCAAAACAATTTTGTACTTTTGATCAATGCAAGCACCTTTCTAGACAAGAGCAAATCTCACCAATGTGTGCTTTCTTTAATCAAAAGGAAATTAAAGAGAGAGATGTGTGTCTTATTTTCAGCATAAGGGGGTATTTATAGCCTTTTCGAAAATCTCATGGCTTAACTAGGATTTTTTAATCCTAGTCTTCGCTAACTTTAATTTTTGATTTTCAAATAAGCCAAAATACTAATAGAGATCAATAATGAGTCTAGATACAAGATAAGCCCATGCCAAATTTATCATGTGTTTAATTAACAAGATAATATCAAAATTATCAACCTAATCCATATCACTTCAAAATTCAGCATATGCATTAATATGTGTATTAGAGTTCTAATCATATTAAAACTCAATGAATCTTAATATAATCTGATTATATTTAGTAATTGGGCTCATCATGGACTGGTCCTAATCTATAGTATGGATTTAATTAATTGGATATGGACTATTCCATTATCATTTAATTAAACACTTATTTAAGTCCAACTTAAAGAAGCCCATTAGTCTCTTATAGTATTAATCAAACCCAATTTGATTAATCATGTTTAGGCATTTATTTGACATTTAAACAAGCCTTAATTAATGTCTTGACTATTTATTAAGTCTAAATTAATTTATCTTTATAAATTAATCACTTAATAAATAAGTATAGCATTTATGCAGTTTCTACGTGTGCAATCCTGTAGGCCCTTTTAAAGTTGGCAATGGAACTTATTCCATAGTTCATAATGATCCTCTAGCAAGGCATCATGTTTAACCCAAATTAAAAGAGTATTAACGTGTATTAGCTTAACCTAATATGCAAGCTAATGTATGATCCTTTGTCAATTGATACCATGATTAACATCTTATGCTCAATCACTTTTCCTTGCTCTATAAGCGAACTAAAAAAATTTCAATAGATGATAACTTACTTATCCATCTATAATTGGGTATGGCCATATAATTGTAGTCTCACTTCATCAAGTGGCCTTAATATCTTGTCTCCCTCGGGAGAGTGACAATTCCTTTACTTCACTCATGTCGTTTAGCATGATTCATTACATATCCAAGCATACCCATACTTGGAAACATGTTACTGTCCCATTAGGCGTAAGTTTAAGTATACAATAAATTATCTAAGATTCATGGTGATTTCAGGTCTAAGGAATCACATGCAAGTTGCATGATAAATACACTCTTAGTATTTTATATGTTTGGATTGGTCCAAATGCAATATTCCAAACATGCACCTATGAACACCTCGTTGATATCTTATATCTATAACCGTAAAGCAAAACTTATCTTGAAGTACCATATTAGTCTTTCATCATTACCATTTCCATGATAATAACCGACTAGGGACTTTTGAATCAAATTCCTTTCGCAGATTAAGGCTTTACTATCCAAGGCAATTTGGACTACTTAATGGAACTTTAATTCATGGATGGTTCATTTTAATTTTTTGCACAAGTAATACAATTAAAACAAAATTCCACAAATCATATATAAATATCTAATAAGTATACATGGGTTAATGTACAATGTAGTTGGGTTAGGGCTAACACAAACAATCTCCCACTTACACTAGTCCCAACTTGGCATACTCCTAAGACCGAACTCTCATACATGATTCTCATGTTTCTGTCTAGCCAATTACATGGTGAGAGGATCTTCCACATTGTCTTCACCCACAACCTTGCAAATATTTACATCTCCTCTTTCGATAGTCTCTTAAATTAATTGATATCTTTTGGGTATGTGTTTGGACTTTTGGTGTTATCGGGCTTCCTTAGCTTTTACAATCACCCTGTTATTATCATAGAAAAGTTCAACAGGGTTGCTTACAGTTGGGACTACTCTGAATCATGTGATGAACCTTTTTATCCAAACAACCTTCTTAGCAGCTTCAGAAGTTGTTATATACTCACTCTCTGTAGTTGAGTTGGCTATGTTTTCTTGCTTTGAGCTTTTCCAGCTGACAGCACCTCCATTTAAGAAAATATATATACCCTGATTACAATCTAAAATCCTCGGTATTGGTTTGGAAAGAAGCATTAGTGTAATGTTTTACAGTGAACTCTTTGTCACGACCCGATCTCTCGAATCATGAAGGCACCTACTATACCACCACTACTATAATTAATGTGGATGAATATGAAAACACATATTAAAGACAATAGAGAATTACGGAATACACCTAAGACCCGATGTCAATGTCAAACGAACCACTAATATAGAACAACAACGGTAGAAAATACACAATATCCAAAGGTCTCTGAAATACAATGGAGATAATCAAAATATAAAGCTGAAGAGAAACAACTTTATATCATGCCAAGCTCACCCTGAAACTCTTATCTGAGGAGAACCGATTGATCAGCGAACTGAATCACGAACGAGGACCTGTACTCGAATCTGCATAAGTGCAAGTGTAATACGAGTACAAGCCACCGAAGCAACCTGTTCTCAGTAGGTTTCGAGGCCCACTGAGCATACAACAAAACTAACTGCAGTAAATAGTGGAATAACAAGGAAAGTAGTCATGAAAGCAAATAGGACATACCAGGAAACTAGCAGTTTAGTATGAATCAATACCACATAAATAGATATTGCTAGCTAATCACATAACAGGACCACCTATATCGGATCAAAATAATTCGGTGTCCCTCTAACAACATATGTGACAATATAACTAATAAATAAGAATCAAGGAAGATAAGGATCGAATATGCTTGGTATACCAGTAACCTCAAGTGAAATAATAGTGGAATGAACAGAAGTAACAAGAACAAATTCCCACATAACATGAAACCTTAATTTATCATTAGAATTAATAAAACAGTAAAATAAAGAATAAAATAAAGCAATCAAAAGATGATAAGTCCCCCATAAGAAACTCAGTGTACATATAAAACACGCTCACCCGTAGGCATCCCATGCTACATGGGGTACACTGAAGAAAACAAGTGTAGAAAAGTGACAAACACATGGTCGTCAGAGAAATCTCACATCCCCAGGTAAGAACCAGAACCCGGCATCACATGCCATAAATAACAACCTGAACCGACATCTTATGCCACAAATCACAGCTAAGGCGATCCTTCACCAATAGCAATATGAAATCATCAATCTGGTAGTATCACATAAGGTCCACAATATCATCATCAACCTTTGCGTGTCAAAAGTTGTACTCACTGCCGTATCGGAGACGGTCTCAAGTCCCAGTACTATACTCACTACCGTATAGAAGACGGTCTCATGTCCCAATATTTAGTAATAAACACATATATGTGATTAAGTCCCGATGCCAGGGATGATCCCTGGACTAAAACAAGTAAAAAGTGTATAATCGGGTGCTCGATACTATGTCGAGGCTAAATCAGTGAAATCATTACTTGTTTTATTATTTTAAATCACCATTTATATCCATATCTGTCACGAAGTATCAACATCATATCATAAATCTCAACATTAGCCCTCAAGGCTCACATATCAAGCGGTGATACTACCCAGCCCCAACCACTCTAATCGAAGCCATATCTCGGTCTCTCCGTGTCATGAATGCACAGAGAAGCAGTAATATATAAGCATATTCTATGTAAATATCATGCTGTAATCACAACCTATGCCCTGCACAGGCAACTGAATAAATACTAAGTCTCAGTCCTGTATCAAACAGGTATCAACATAACCATATAAACAACCAACGGACGAAATTATGGTACGGGGATACTATCCAACCTAGCTACCCATCCCAAGGAAGCTATTCAGTACAACTACTAAAGCTGTAAACCCAGAATTAGCCCACGAGAACCTACCTGTCGTCCGACGACAAAGCTTATGAGAATGCACAAATTGCACTCCGACTGAGATCAAACGAACTCCAATTGATCTGAAATTTACGCCAATAAATTTTTTACATTAATACGAGTCTAACGATGCAACTTATTCTAAAATTTGGACCGGCCCCAAAATCGGGCCATAAACGAGCCTAAACTGGAAATAAAAATCACCATGAAGTTCCTAACGCTACCAGGAACTCATGATTAAATTTTGAGCACAAATCGAGCTCGGGGAGGGCTCCAAAACAGCCTGCAAAGAACACTCAAAAAGGAGGTTAAAGACTCCCCTTTTTCTTACGGATTTCAGGTGGAATAACTAGGGTATAATTTTTATTATGAACAATATATACACACATAAAGGAAAGATTCCAAGAATATATATATATATATAGATATATATATATATATATATATATATATATATATATGCATATGAAGAAATGGTTTCCT
>JBDJHY010273614.1:0-10309 GCA_039654485.1 Withania somnifera
AATTCCTTTTTTATTTATAATTTTTTAATATATATATATAACTAATAATATAAAATAGAAAAATATATCTTTAAAATATTAGTAAAAGTTTATATTATCGAAAAGTGATAAAAATAAAACAAAGACTGTTAAGTTCACTAATTACACACCGACTTTAAACAGTGGGTTCAATACAATATTAATATGACTTCCTCAGATTCCCAACTTTGTGTCTACCAGGGCGGTGCCGTTCTTTAATACATTCTCCTTTTCATCCTTACTTATTTGATTTTTTATTACTCATTAAGTATATATTTGCTTTTTAAAAAAACTATATTACTTAAATATTTTATTTTTTTTTACCTTTTACATATTTTTTAGCAATACTAATTTAGTGTAAGTGTTTTATGCGTATATCAATATTAGAGTATATAATTTAAAAATAAACTTGATCAATACTTTGATTAAGAGCTTTAACCATGATAGGACATTCAAATAACTTTTTTAATCTAAAACATAATTTATTTAATGTAAGATTGAGAAACATTTGACATACTTTTCAAATTCTTTAAGTTTTTCTATAAATATCAGATGTTTATTTATTATCTTGTTTGTTGACATGAATAATTATAACTGACTGCAAGTATTTAACAATAGTGGTTTAGCCGGTGTGATTAATAATTAAACGATTAGATCTTTAAATGTCTATCGTCATTAATTAGAAGTAGAATTCACAAACTAAACATCATATACTTAGATTCTCTTTATAAAAATAACTCTTTTGATAGTGAATTAGCACGGAAGAAAACATTAAATGTTGAGCGTTGTAAAACCTAATAAACTCTTACACATGTATATGGTTACAAAACTGTACTCCTGATTATTCTTGTTTGTTCTTATTTGTAAGATCATTAACATTCACCGATGAAAGTATAACTTTCAAGAGTAATCGATCTTAGAGTTTGAATATTAGACTTGTTTTGTAGAGTATTTATTTAAATTCAATAAAATTTTGATTGCTACACCTAAAAAATATTTTCTTGAAAAATAAGTATTTTTCTTAATTATTTTCTAATGTTTGGTAAGTAAGAAGAAAATATTATTCCAATAATATTTAGGTATATAATTTTTAAAAATATTAACGATACGGGATCCGACCATAACTACCAACTCGACACGGGACACTACTCCCAACTTCACCCTAAGATTCAAGTCCTAATCCTGACACCCAACTACCATTTTGGACGATCACTAAGTACTTCTTCCATTCCAAAATAGTTGGTATGTTTCAGTTTTTGAGGTCAATTTGACTAATTTTTAAAGTTAAATTAGATTATATTAATTTAATATTTTATAATTAAAATTTAGGTATTCTTCAAATATCCGAAAAGTAGTATTAATTACAATGTTTCTTTTTGTAATATGATTAAACAATATATCTTAAAATACTAATTAAAATTTATATTCTTTTATTTTTTTTTTAAAAAAAGAACATGTCTATTATTTTGGATTGTTACTTGTTTCACGTGGTAATAAAAACATCAAGACATCTGACTCTCGATCTAGGATTTGATCCTGATTTCGAATTTGATTATTGATCTTGACTCTTAACTTGATCTTGATTCTGAGATTCGATCCCGATTCGAATTAAAATATTATTTGTTATACCAATCGATAACATATATTGTAGAAAATCACACAAATCACATGATCAAATTGATGCATTTAATATCAAATTCGAGAATCAAATCAGTTCAAAGTCACATAAAATTGTGAAAAAATCTAATCTATTCCTCGAAAGCTCTCCTATTTTGCTCTATACATACCATCCACATCAACATGAGGGACACTATGTTTCATGCCCTGCATCTTCTCGTTCAAGACAAACTAAAGTATGAATAACAAAAATATCAACAATCTTTTTTAAAAAAAAGAATGATTAAGAATATAAAAATGTACATAATGATATTGGTTCTCTTTGTTATAAATGATCACGTTTGTTTTTAAGATAATCATATGTATTGTAACAAACTTTTACAATTATTCTAAAATATAAAATATAAATATAGAAAGTGATTTATTTATTATTATTATAAATGACAAATACATTTGAGACTTCTAACTTATGATGAGAAAACAATGTTTACTTAACTTAAACATATTATTATTGTATTTTATTTATTATATAGAAAATCATGGAAGGACGACCATGTCTATGAAAAATTGTACAATATGCAAATATAATTTGTACTATATATTTAACCTTAATTTATTTTCTAACCAATTGCACGTAAACACCTTTAGTATATATGGTTTCCAATTGTATGTTTTTTGGGAACCATTCCCTTTATGTCATGTGGGTGTGTACTTTTTCTCATATACACATTCAAATTCATTGTTTATTGTAAAATATAAAATGTGATACTTTTTTGTAACTTTTTTTCATGTTCTATTTTTATAGATGACGACTAAGGGAAAAAAATAATTTAAAATTTAAAATATTAATTTCTTAAATTTATACCATGGACCTCATATATTCTAGTCTTAATTCTCAACTCATTTTTTATAATTTTACTTTTTAAATATTAATTATTAATTACTCTTTTTCTTATGTGTGTGGGATTCATTATCAGTTACTAGAAAAATATTAATTCATTATCTACAATTTAAAATCACCACATTTTAAATAAAATTATAACTTTGGCTTCATTCAAGAACAATATAATTGTATGATTAGTGATAAAAATAAAATTAATAAAATTCTAGAAAAATCTAAAGAAAAAAAAATTCAACAAAAACAAAATGCCTTGCAAATTCTATTTTGATCAAAATTTTACAATATAAAAAATATTTATTTTTAAAAAATGAGGTGTCATTTGTGTAGTCTTAATTGTTTTTTAAAAGTTATCATTTTAAAGATAGACTAACTTTTGTGTTGACTATATTGAAGGTAAATGGAACGTTTCTTCTCTTTATATAAAATTGATTATTATAAAATATAAAAGTATATAAATTTTTAAAATGACCTAATAAAAAAATATACCAAACGAGTTGGACATAATGTATAACAAATATAAATTACTAAAAAAAGTAATTAACTGTCAGGCCCATGCAAGCACGGGCCAATGTCATATAGTCTAGTTATTATTGTTTTTTATTTTATATAAAAGAGTGAAGAGGAGGACGACCAATGGCAAAACTATAATTTTGTCATTATTTAAGAAAAAATTTATAATCATATGATTAGTGGTTAAAATAGAACTAATAAAATTTTAGAAATTTTGTTTAAAAAAATCTCAATAAAAATAAAGGACCTTGCAATCAAATTTTTTGTTTCATTTATTTAGGCGTGATTATAGAGTTAAAAATATTTATTTTCTTATTCTCTAAAATTAAATCTCCTTAATCTTTAACAATATATATCTCCTCCCTCCTTCACACCTACACCCACGTTACAACTTATCATATATAATGTCCATTTTTATTTTTAATTATTTAAGTCTTTCATTTATGTAATACGACAAGATCAAACCTAATATAATTCTACAAGCATTCATATAATATATTTTTAAATTTTTATAATATTTTGTTTTTAATTTGACTATTCATACATTTTTTACTTAAATTCATCAATATAAGTATAATAGTTCTTCTATGAATTTATCACAAAATCTGATGTTATTTTATCAAATTATAACAACAGTTGAACTCACGAGAGTTAGAAAAACTCATTTAGATGTCAATAAAGCTACATACTCTCATGTCTCTAGGAAAATCTCAATTTGCTTTATTAATGACTTTCTTCTCTTATTTTTAACCTTTCCACTATTTCGACTTTTAAATGCTAAACAATAAAAAAAAAATTAAATTAACCAATTTTCAGTTTTAAAATATACATATTTGATTACCTAAGTACCAAGGAAAATAACAATTTTATCAATTTAAATATCTGCATTATATTTAGTTATTCTAATAGAATTTTTTGCACATACAACATCATAATTGCTCAATTATTTATCTTTATAATTTGGTGACACAACCTATTCGTCATATCAGGCTATTAACCAATTGGTTCATACAAGTTTTTTTTTTTTTTACCTTTCTTATCACAGGAGAAATATACAAGGAGAAAAATCATAAAAATAAAAAAGTAACAAATAAAATTTTAGCAAGCTATTTCGATGCTTTTGGAACAATGAGTATACCTAATAATCTATATGATCAAATTTTTACAATATCAAAAATACTTATTTTTAAAAGATGAGGTGTCATTTGTGTAGTCTTAATTTTTTTTTTTTAGAAAGTTGTCATCTTACCGATAGACTAACGTTTGTTTTGACTATATTAAAGCTAAATAAAAAATTTCTTCTCTTTATTTAAGTTTAATTATTACAAAAAAGAAAAGTTATAAATCTTTACAAAAAAGCTAATAAAAAAATATACCAAACAAGTTGAATAGAAGATATAATAAAATAAATTAATTAAAAAAAAAACAATTAACTGCTGAGCCAAAATCTTCAAATTCACTCGTAATCAGCATAAATTCTCATTCACGCGTTTTTCATAAATTTTGCTTCACATATACAAAAATATTAAAAATCAATCAATAATAACTTAATATACAAAGAGAATCCAAGAACGAGAAAAAAATTCATGTAAGAATTTTCAACTTGTTAATAACCTAATATAAACTAACAACGAAAAAGTAGGAAAGAGATTTAAAAGATAAAATAAAAAAGACATCTTAAAAAATATCCAAAGGAAAAAGTTGCACTATATAATATCAAATTATTCTGTGTACACTATATAACTATGTAAAAATCTAAAAAAGAAAACGCAAGATTCTTACGATAAAAAGTCTATTTCTTACGATAAAAAGTTTGTCTCAAGCTAAGAAAAACCTAAAAGTGTATTTGAAAATATTCTAATTCTATATATTCGTAATACTAACAATAAACAACTATTGAATCTATGTAATTTGAAAAATATATAACAAAATTACATTATAATCTACGTATGATTATAAATATATTAATTTACAGATACATATCAATAACAAAAAAGAAAAAAGAAAGAAGAGAAAATACTCTATATGAGAAAAGAATTTCTACATTTTTACATATTGCATAACCTATTTTTAAATTAATAATGCAAAGTAAATGTGATTAGAGCTACACAATGATTACTTATTCACCTTTCTTTATGTTTAGTAGTTGTTCATCTCTTTTGTATTCCAAAAAAAGACATAGCGATGCTCACGTGAATTGAGTGTAAACAAATTATAAGCATGTTATTAAAATCTAAGACATCATGCGAAAGCTATTATCCATAATATGTTTAATTGATTTGGCTATAAATGACTGAGACGCTGAATGCTCTCCTACAATGTCTGATTTAATCGGAAAATGGGTTTTGAAATTTTAATCCAAAACGTGGGGGAAAAAGAAAAGAGAAAATAGTAAAACTGAAGTGGAAACAAAACTCTGTACCTTGTTTTCTATGATAATTTGTTTTTTTAAGGAAACCAATTTCAATACCTTATTTTACATTCATATTAAAAGACAATTTTACATCTTTTAGACTTTTTACCATATATTTCTAATTTTAAATATAATAAAAATAATTGTAAAAAAATTCAAATCACTTTTCTAAAGACCTTCAAACTTTTAATATAATATAAATATAGATATAGATTAGTTAAAAAATAAATTAACTTAATTACCTTCATTTATTTTTAAATCTTAAGCAGTATTGCTCTTTCTTCATTATACTAGTCTTTTCTCACATTTATTAGAATAAGAATAAATAAAAACATTATTTTTTTAAAAAAAACTGATAAGTATTTAATCAATTATTTTTAATGATCATAACAAATTAATAACTAAATTGGATGAGAGAGAGAGCGCATTCATATTTGATTACAAAAGTAAAACATCAATTAGATTAAAAATTAATTATTTAATGATAAGAATAAAATATAGAAAATGATTATTCTTTTTTTAATATACTTTCTGCGTATTAAAATACTTAGCCCTTTTTAAGTTGACACGCCCTTAACAACACTTTGTCAACGTGCTTGTTTCAACTGCTTAGCTAGACCCACTTTAAAAAAAAAATTCTCGATTTAATTTATTTGTTCTATATTAAAAATATTATAAATCACAATAATTAATAACTTAAAATATTTTATTATATTATTAAAAAATAATATATGTCATAATAATTAACAACTTAAAATATGTTTCGTTTTAATTTATTTGAGGACAGAGAAAGTAACATATTATATTATTAAAAAATAATATAAAATATTACTATAAATCACAATAATTAACAACTAAAATAAAAGATATAAAAAACTTGATGGATTTTCGAAATTTTATTCGATGCCACATAAGTTGGGATATATATTATTTGAAAAAACATAAAAATTATTATAAATCACAATAATAAAAATCTATGTATATAAATGTAAAAAAATTAGTTAGCGCTTGAATTTCTATAAGTACCACATAAGTTGAGACATATAAAATAATATATATTATTTAAAGTAACACAAAATATCCTATAAATTACTATATTAATAAAAAAATTATTCGATTCTTTAATTCTATTTATACCACTAAATTGGATCAAATGAAGTAATACATTTATTATTTAAAAGAAAAGTAATATAATTTAAAGTGGATCACACCTAGTAATCTACAGAAAGAGAGTCACAAGCTACAAATAGCGGCGGTTCTTGTTCCTTTGTTTTGGTATGTGAGAAAGTATTACAGCGTGCGTGAAAAAGATAAGGCTAAGAGAGGGTCTACAACTCATTCTTTATGAAAAAACAAAATTATTTGGTCGAGAAATATATTTTATTGCCATATCTTTAGACTGCTGTATGTATGTTGGGAGGAGATAAGTTAATAGTGGAGTATTTATTAGACCCGTAATTAAAGAGTTTATCATAGTAAACATGAATTTCTTTAATAAAATAAATAAATATATTTACACCTCAATCTAAATAGTATTTATTTAATTTAATTTTTTCACCAACAAAAAATTATGAGAAAAGGATCTGTCAAGAAATTCTTATATTTTGTTTGTCGACCTTCAGGTAGATTTGATAACAAACAAAGGAAGATGCTTTGCATGTGCTTACATGGTTGCATCCATTTTAATACACAGATTTTTAAAGCTGTAAATCTAATTTTTCAAATATATATTTATTAATTATTAACTTCAACTGAAATTCATTTACTCCATGATCTTGAAATAAAGTACAAAACCAATCCCAACTAATCCGTAGAACCCATATATCCAGCTCTTACCTGTGTTCTTTGTTTCCATTTTCCTCAACATGGTGTTACATAAAATTAAAAATAATAACTGAAAGTAGGGGAAATAAAGAGATTGTCTTAATATGCAAATATTAAAATCATTTGCGTCTTCCTCGCTGCCTGTTCCACCTCTTTTAGTCTTTCTTCTCTCCATTTCATAACTTAATTTTTGAGGTAGTCTCCCATCTCAACTTATGATTTTCTTTTAGAAATTACTTAATTTTAGTTTTTACTTCAAAAGTTATTTAATTAAGGATTTATCTCATAAAGTCATTCAACTTTAATCTTCTATTCTAAAAGTCACTCAACTATTGATGTTTTACTTACAAATTACTCAATCTATTTAAGTAATTTTTTAATTAAAATTTGCTAATATAAAATTTAACTTAAAACCAAAATTACTTGAAAACACATTTCCTCAAAACTAGCAAATTTCTATATAAAAAAATTTGAAAGCAAAATATAAAGGACATTTTTATGCGAAAATCGTCTCCTTCAAAAATATTTAATATATTATTTTGTTCTTTAACCCAAGCTTAAGTTTGAAATAAAAAATGAAAAGAAAGGGAACATTTTTAGACAAAAGTATTCATTTCCTAAAAGTTGCCTAAAAATGATGATGATGATATAATTAGGTGAGATAAGAAATCATTATAATGTCAACCAATCGAATGGTTAAGGAAATGAAAGAAGAAATTATAGACCTCTTTTTTCATTTAATTTCTTGACCAAATACATTAATGTTAGAAGCATATAAAACGATTCTCACCACTTAATGGAGAAAAAGAAGGATAGTGTACGATATTTTTTTTTTAAACTTTCAATGGGTTCAAGTCTGATAGCCACAAAATGGAGAAGAGAAGGATAAGTTGTGCACTTTAGGCTTGTTCCAGGTCAGTCACTCAAAGAAAGGAAAGTATGCCGTTAGTTATAGGAAGGAAAGAGAAAATAGAGTTTGTGACCTCTTCTCTAAACCCTATTCTTTTCTACTAACATCATGCCCGATAGTAGTAGCTTCCTCCTTTCGCTGTCTCGCCCTTATAACAACTCTGGAACCCAAATCAATCTTGTAGGAGTGGTAGCCCTTGTAGTAAGACTCTTCCCTCAACCTCCCCAGAAAGAGTCCATTAATTTTCATAATTCATTGTTATTCTTACTTTTCTTACACTATTATAGTTTCCAATATCAACCCTCACAAGAGTTTATGCACAAAGAACGGGAAACCCCTTATAGGTTGTATCCAAAGATCTAGAAAGAGATATTCTTATGTCTTTCCAGTCCTCTGGTAAGCATACCTACAAACCAGTTCTTACAATGAGCCTTCTGCATTAAACTCACTCACAATCAATCTACAGATAAAAAATAGCTCTGACTGAAACAAGGGGAAGGTCTTTACCAACTTTTGAATGTTCTATTTTATAAAAAAGGTGAGCGCCTAGTGTGAAAGGTTGCTTTACTAAATAAGATAAGGCAAGAATCAAGGGCACATAAGCTGCACGAAAGATGTTTCTTCTTAATGTATCTTTTTTCTTGCTCGTTAGCGCTTGACTAATAAGATAGCAAGAGTCTTTCTTGCTTGTTTAGTAAAATCTCTTTTTTTGATAGGAGCGGGTGCTTGCTGGGAAACTTTTCAATCTTCATTCGAAATTAACAAGTATCGGGTCGGGCATTTCTACCTTGATATCAAATAGGGAGTTGGGTAAAGTAAATTCTCTCCTTGGAAGAGCATAATCAAATAATGATATTTCTATACATATGGAAATAATTGAAATTATTCAGCCTAATCAATTTGTCCATCTAGATTTATCTAGGTGGAATAATAAAAAAAAGGTAAGATTTAAAAGAATTTACAAAATAGAAATTTTTTTTAGTATTTTATTTTTAATTTTTATAAAGGGTCGGTTAGGAGAGGGAGATATCTGTACCTGAATAACTATAAACCAACCCTTTTAGATGTTTTTCCCCTTGATAAAGGAAGGCTCCTACAAAGAGTCGACTAAGCCTTGTAAAGTAAAGATCGATGTCTGTCCCATTCGGCAAAAACAACCCCCACATTAATAAACCACGAGTAAGTCATATTGGGATCCCTAATAAGAAGCGAACGGGCATTTTCGAGTCCATAACAAACAAAAGAAGGGAAAGGGGCAGTCGGAGGATGACAGAGCAATCACGCCTTGCTCCCTTCTGATAACTATTAGGAGGAAACTCCTTTCAGAGTGTGATTTGTTTTTTCCAATGCGGTTAATTGCTATTAGGCTTTTTAGGAAAGTTCCCCTCTGCCTATGCAGTTAGCTCGACCCTATTTAGATTTTGAATCAAGAAAAAAATGGTTGGAATGGTACGATCTTTCCGTCACCCCAGAATGAAAGAGGTGATCTCTAGTTCTTCAGTTTTCATGGGATAGGGTAATCATTAAACCTTGGCCGATGTATGTCACGATTCAAAATTGAGTTGTGATGGCGTCTATATCTCACTTGGAAACAAGCCAGATCCTGGCCTAGAGCAGATAGCGGTGGTGATGCGGATAGATATACGAGGCGTACGAAAAATGGGGGAGGAAGAAACAAAGAGAAAATGTATGTGGAAACTTATAATTAACCCACCGGTTTATGAACAACAAAGGACTGGTTACCCTCACCTTTCAATCGAACCTGTGAATTGATGATAATTTCCAACAAATAATCAACGGAATTCAATTTGAGTCAAAAAACGAAAAATCTTCAATTGAATGTAAATAAGAAGTTATAACTAGCAACTAAAGAAAATCCACCCTCAATTACTTACTACGATTACACTAAGTATGTTTAAGGCTATGTTATACTAAAACTACGCTCTCAAGGAGTTCAAATGTTTAATCATCAAAGTCTAATAAGCTACGCTCTTAAGGAGTTCAAATGTTTAATCATCAAAGTCTACTAAAAAATACTGCAAACTCTAATATTTATACTTATTACAAGTTTGCAATAATTTTACTTTGACCCTTAAAGTTCTGACATCTTTAAAAC
>JBDJHY010273625.1:0-10309 GCA_039654485.1 Withania somnifera
AATTCCAAGTTCAGAGAGAAACATAAATGTTTTTTGAGGTAATGAGTGGAAGTCTATTCAGACAGAGTGTTGCCCAATGAGGCTTAACTGGAGTGTTTTGGCTAGCTAGTTCCTTATATTGTGTACCACTAGTCGAGAATGTTGTAATTTGATGTTGTTAGTTTTGAAAGTAGTATTAGCATCCAGAGGATTTAGGCATAAACCCCCTATCCCATAACCTATGTCGCTAAATATAGGAAAGAGTGAGATAGCCTAATGAGTGAATATTTGAGTGGCTTAGTGGATACACTATAAAAAACATGAGTGTCCATTTACCCTGACAAGGTTTAGCAAGCCTACACAATATAGGGTTATATGTTGGACTTCGTAGCTAACACATGGAGTATGTCGGATATAGAACCTCCCAATGTATCTTATTTGTAAGTTTGTAGTAAAGAGTGTTGATGAAGGTTCTTAATGAAACTTCCTATTTATTTTGTTAAAATCTAATGATTTTGAAGTATTTGTTTGAGTTTATTTTATACTCTTAAAATTTGAACCTTAAATTAAAGATATCTATTTTCGCACATTATTGCCTACTAATATTGAGAGTTATATTTAAAAATTTTCATGCATTGCATTGCATTGCCTTTTTTTTATGTTATTATTGTACAAACTGTTGTGTCACCTTTGTGCATGCTTAGTACATATTAAGTACTGACACATATTTCCTACGTTTCTACAATACAGATCCGTCCATCTATCCGTACGATCTTGATTGACCAGACTTGCATATCTAGAAGTAGAAGTGGTGAATCCTCATGATTCAGGGACCAAATTATCCAGATTTATTTACTTGTTAGATATTGAGACTTAGCATTTATTTATTCTTGTTTTGAGGCTAGCTAGAGACTTGTTTTAGTAATTGAGTATTTAGCTTGTAGTGGCTTTTAGACACAAATATGTAATAGACTTGAGTTTGAAGTTTTTATTATTAATTTATTATTATGATATACCCACTACTATTTATAATTTATATATTACTTCCATTGAGTGTTGAGTGAGTAAAGCTATGCTAGAACCAAGAGTACATCCAAAGTCACCTGGTAGATACGCATGCCTTATCACATCTAAGGGGTGAGTTCGGGGCATGACAAACTTTGTATTAGATTCTTAGGTTCAAGTGTCCTAGGATGTCTAAAAGTCAGTGTTAAGTAGAGACTTTTTAATGGGTGTGAACTGTTGCACACTTAAAACTGAGGGTCTATTGATACTTTAGTAACTTTTCCTTAATTCATATCCTATGTCATGTTTTTATGTTATTTAAATCGTCTCTGTCACTTGTAGTTATTTATCATTCAATGAATGACTGATTTGGAGTTTAAAACTCCAAGAATATTTTTTGACTCATACTTTACATGTTTCATATCGAGACTCCATAACGTGCATTGGTTTGTAGAATAGTAGGAGACCCTTATCAGAAAGGGGCCTAGTCATATAATATTACTACCTCTGAGTTCAGAAACACAATTTAGCTACTTACTCAGACTATCACTTTTAAATCCTAGAAGCATATCGCATCTCCAGTTGTTTAACCAACAACTCCTAATGTTTTCATAGTCAGAGTGTAGTAGTTCTAGAGTGGTAGAGGACCTAGAGAACTTTGTTGATGAGGTTCACCGAATATGTGACCTAATGAGATTATTGGATGCAGACAAAGTAGACTTAGCATCTTATCAGCTAAAAGATATTGCTAGGTCTTGGGCTGATCAATGGAGAAAGAACAAAGTTGTAGGTGCATCTCCTCCTTATAATGAAATTAACGAATGTATTAATAGACTAAACGACTCTAATATAAATAAACCAATGAATGAAATTTTCTCGATGCATGGGAACTCACTAAGTCTCTAAATAGCTAAGGGTAGTAGATCTGCTCAATGGTGAGTATGAAGATGGCTGGACTAACCTACATGTGAAATCATGCACCAAAAAAATATGTGGTCAGTACATCAAATATACCGAGTAAGTGGGCGGGGGAAAATAACTAGCAATATCAACATGAACAACATATGTACAAGTGAATCGTGGATGGGCTATGTAATGCATGATCAATTACGTTTCAAGATTAATTATTCAAGAAAAGAGTTAAATAATTCTGACAGTGTAAGAACTATTCTCCATTTCAAATTACAATTAGTAAATTCAAATAAGTGACATTTAACCATTTGTGGGAGGTTTTATAACCAACGTATAAGGCCATGTGAACATCTATAAAATTTAGTCAGCTACCATCTAAAGGGAGTACCTTGCCCCACCATAGGCTCAATATATAACAAGTAACCTAATGGACCCAATAAAGTTGGATCTGTTATAGTAATGTCTTTTAGGCAACATGTCCTCCTATGGTTGGCTAAATAGTTATGGGGTCAGGTCCTTCAACCTAATCTGCTCAGTGCTAATACTACTCCCAAATATACCACTACTCTTGAAGTGATCAGTTTAAAACAATTTAAGTGAGAAACTGATCAATTGAAATGTCTTATCCTCGTTGGGAAAACTACATCAAATTTCCTTACTTTAGTAAATTATGTCTGGGCCTAAAACTTAGACAAATATTTGGTGAACTTCTCAAATTCTATAGTTATACTCAAAAACACTTTTATGAATCAAGAGAGTTTAAACTTTCAAGTTTAATAGTTAGGTTCACAATTTCCCCAAATCTTGAAGACAATTAAATGTAAGCACGAACCACGATATAATAATGCTAGAATTTATAGAAATCATTTAATATCATTGGTTGGAACATAGAAATAAAGAAATTTCACTACATGGGAATTGTATGTTAATAATTCTAGCAAGATTGGTTATGAAAAACTAGGTTGGGGCATAAGGGTGGAATAATTCCCTTGCTCATAACCCCACATACCTGAAACCTTGAAGAATTCTTGGTTGAATTTGAAGAAGTAGCTTGCACTTTGGAAACTCTAGATCTCTTGTTCTTAGAGGAGGAGAATATCGATGTTTTCTACTTTGTATGATTAATTTGTAAATAATAAAATAATTAAAGGAGTTTAGGCTTTTATCCTAGTGCTTATTATGCCTAAACCGGCATAGTAAAGTTCATAAAAAAGTGGTGAATGACCAAAAAGTCCTTGAGAAAAACGGGATTGAAAATGAACTAGGAGGTTTTGACGAGTCACTTAACGGTCTGTCAAGTGACTTGATGGATTATTCCGACCCATCATCCTATTTTATGAATCGTGGAATGATTTTTAGGGTCGTTCCATAGTTAGAAATTTTTTGAGAGTTTTAGGGAAATAAAGGTCGGGTTTCACAGGTGGGTTCGATGGTTCGTGGAACCCTTCCATTTTCTGTGGAACTGCTCGTGAAAACCTCATGAGTTTTTACCAACTCTTTTAGATTACCCCATGAAACTTAATAGGGGAGCTTTCCAGGTGTTACAATATCTTCCCCTTGGTTTCTCGTCCTCAAATGAAGATTTTAGCCATAATAAAGATGAAAAGACTAACAAACTGCAAAAATGACTCAGAAAATTTAAAACATCATAATGATCTATCAAACAATGATTTTACCCTTAACTCAACTGACTTATATGCGTGCCATTCTTATGGACTCTCACTACCATGAACACATCAATAAATGCACACGTATTCACATAGGGGCCCATGCAATGATGCATATTATAGGCTATATGTTATATATAACAGATATATGGAGGAAAATCTTAATTGAGAGGCTATTAACTCATACTGAAGTGCAACTGAAAGGAAATAAGTGTGGGTACTTCTGTTTCTCAAGTGGCTCCCTCAACTAATTGATTGCACCATAGAACCTTGACTGCTGCTATCTTCTTATTTCTAAGCTTGTGAACCTACCTATCTAAGATCTAGACTGGGATTTCTTCATAAGTCAAATTGTTTTTAACACTAATATTGTCCACAGACACTATTAAGGAAGGTATCATAGTATACCATGCTGCATCAATAAACATCCCAAAAAAAACGAGAGGTATCATAGTATACCACAAAACTTTCTGAATACTCTATTAAAGTCAAGAATAGGCCTGTAGCAAACTTGGTTTTTAAATCTTGGGAACTTTTCTTACACTGGTCTAACCATTCAAACTTAACCTTCTTTTGAGTAAGCTTAGTCAAAGGGGAGGCTATAGAGAAGAAGCCCTGAATGAATCTACACTATTACCCTGCTAAACCCAAGAAACAATGGATATCTGATGGAGATGTAGGTCTGGGCCAATTTTTTACTGCTTTGATTTTATAGGAGTCTACACAAATACCCTCACTAGAGATGACATGACCCAAAAATACAACTGATTTTAACCAAAATTAACACTTGGAGAATTTGACATAAAGCTGATGGTCTCGAAGAGTTTGGAGGAGAATTCTAAAATGGTTTTCATGCTCTTTCTCTCTCCTAGAGTAAACCATAATACCATCAATGAAAGTTATCACGAACAGGTCCAAATATTGCTTGAACACCCTATTCATGAGGTTCAGGGATGTTGCAAGAGCATTTTTCAAACCAAATGACATGACCATGAATTCAAAGTAGCTATAATGGGTTCTAAAGTTGATTAGGAATGTATGGATCTCTGACTTTAAGCCGTAACGAAGGTCAATTTTAGAGAAGTAACTAGTACCTCACGGCTGATCAAATAAGTCATCAATCCTTTGGATAGGATAATTATTCTTAATTGTGACTTTGTTCAATTGACGATAGTTGATGCACATTCTAAGTGAACCGTCTTTCTTGTGTATGAATAAAGCAAGGGCAACCCAAGGATACACAGTAGGGAGAATGAACCCCTTATTTAGAAGATCGGGTAATAGGTCCTTGAGCTCTCTAAGTTCTGATGGTGCTATTCTATATGGAGGAATGTAAATAGGTTGAGTGCCTGGAACAAAGTCTATTCCGAAGTCTATCTCTCTGTCAGGAGGGACTCCATTTAAATCCTCAAGAAAGATATTAGGAATATTCCTAATATTCTCAGATGAGTGGATTTGACTGAATATTAGGAATTTGGACTCAGGATCCATGACTCGGACCAAGTGATAAACACACTCCATAGAGATTATTTCCTAGCCTTGAGGTATGAGATAAACCTTCCCTTAGGAAAAACAAGATTACCCATCCTATTCTAGGATAGGTTCATCAATGAACTTAAAATGGACGATTCTTGTCCTGCGTTTACCATGGCATTATATGAATAAAGTCAATCCATGCCAAGAATTATGTCAAAATCTACCATGTCTAACTCAACAAAGTCAGTAGAAAAGATTCTATCAAAGACTAACACTAGAAATTTATGGTAGACTTTTTTAGTGATGATGGAATCACCAATTGGGGTAGAGACAGAGAATGGCTCGGATGAATTTTCAGAACGAACTCCAAACTGACTAGTAATAAATGGGGATACAAATGAAAAGGTAGCTTTGGGGTCTAAAAAAGTGTACACATTAATATTGTAAAAATTTAGCATACCTGTAACAACATCGACTAAATGCTCCTTCTCCTTCCTGGAGCCCAATGCATACAATAAGTTTTCTAGATGACCGCCACCAGTTCTAGAAAAATCACCCTTCTAAGATGGGCAGGCTGATGGTACTTCTATAGAAGAAGTGATTTATGGTTTACTATAGATGAGAAACAAAGATGTACCTCCAATTTTAAATGTTAGCAACCATGTATCGGGGATACTTAGATAGTTGGGAGAAATTCATCCTGTATTCAACAACCGTCATAGAGACTTTGTCTAGACTCAGAAACTCTCTCATCATCTTACTCCTTTTTTCCCTTGGAAAGAACCTATCCAAGAAAGCTCATTCAAACACAGCCTAAGTAGGAGAAGTTAGATCTTCCAACTTGTTCTTCTTCCATTGGTCAGAAAAATCTTGAGCCACATCTTTCAACTGGTACATGCCTAAATCCATACTGTCAAACTATGTCACCCTCATGATATCATACACCCTTTTAACCTTCTGAATGAACCCTTGTATGTCCTTACATACCTTAGAACCATAGAAGATCAGGTGTTATTCGGAGAAAGTCTCTAACTTTGGATGTACTAACATCCTGAACAACTAGCTAAACGATTGGAGCTGTAGCCTGCTTTTGAGTTTGGGAAACAACAGTCTGAGAAACCAAGTACCTCATGTTATGGAACTTGGCATTGGTGATATTTTGTTGTTCAGGAACTAATGGAGCCTGATTATATTGATCTTGATTCCTAGCCTGGTAAGCTGACTGTCTGCGTGGAGGCATGATTTGAAATTCGTAAAGCATGATTCATAAAAGAGTATTTGATTTAAACTCAAAATCACTAAATAAGACCTAAAGAAAAGGAGCATTTCCTAAATACTTAGTAGCCTCTCAATTATAAGTGTGTCGCGATCACACCCATAAAAGAGACTGTACC
This sequence comes from Withania somnifera, assembly GCA_039654485.1. Taxonomy (NCBI): domain Eukaryota; kingdom Viridiplantae; phylum Streptophyta; class Magnoliopsida; order Solanales; family Solanaceae; genus Withania; species Withania somnifera. The sequence continues at coordinate 6,434 of JBDJHY010273625.1, forward strand.
TTACATTGGCCTTTAGAAATCCTAGGAAAATTTGAACCTAAAGCTATGATTCCAAATTTGTAACGCCCCGGAGTCACTCCTTGGGTGCCAAAAGGCCTCCTTAGCCACTGAGTTGCCTCAACAGCCTCGGATGAACCCCTGACTCATGCATATCTCTAATCATTCACTCATCAGCGAAAACATAGTATAATAATAAAGTATGAACTTATGGACCATATCACTCATCAAAGATAAATATGGTATGAGAGATCCAATACACAAGGAAGACTTGCTTGGTTGGGAAATAAAGATAATAGCCGAGAGAGGGGTCACAGATGGATAGGTCACCACGAAGGCATCTATTACAAAGGCATCTTTGAATTTCACCGCTAAGTTTTGGTGGGCTATTTTTTCTTTCGTCTGAGTCCGACTGGCAATGATAACAATTTGAATCTGGAGCGAGAAGTCTTGGAGGATAACATTAAGTCTGGATATGATTTGAACATTTCCCGTTTTATAGTTAATGATTCAGGCGACGGAACTTAGAGATGCTACTAGTATCCTGTTCCCCTTTATGATTCATAGACTATGCCAAGAGGTTTGAGTATCTGAGATACCAATGATTGATAGTATAGTATAGGTATAAAAAGTGTCAGAACCTTCCCTGATCAAGGATTTAACCAAACCAGTTGCGCGAGCACGGACTCAACCTAGTGTATTCATTGAGAGTATAGTAGGTAAAGATGCTCCAATTGATACTTCCACTCCTACCACTACAACACCTACCTAGATTGTTAAGTCATTAGTAGAGGTATCTGAGACTACAATTGATACTTCTACAGCCCCTGCTCTAACACGGGCCACCAGTTCCATACTGACAGCATCCGTTCTCCCTTCACGACCTGCTACTATTAACTATATGATGGTTTGTGTGATAGTTGGTCACTTAGAAAATGTTTTATAAGAAGGATATCCTTGAGTGGTAGGTCATTGAGTTCTTGACATAGATACAACCCTGGGTAGAGAAGATGTCAGACCATAGCTTTGATGCTAGGATGCACGAGATGCATGGTCGTATTGATGGTTTTAGGTGGAGGCTGAATGCTCGATTATAGTCCCTGAGATCCTTAAAAAATTGAGTAGATATAGACTAAGTTAGCTTATTAGCATCCTGCGGTAGATAATTTAGCATCGAGATCGGCCCACGTGGATATTTCAGTGGATATTCCTGGCTATGCTGGCTATAGATAGTAATTTGAGCACCATTTCCTAACCATCCCACCTAGTACGAATAAGTTTAGGGGAAAGAGTCCCAGAGAGAAGGGTATGACAAATGATCCTGACCCATAGAGATTGAAGAAGTTAGAGGACAAAATTGTGAAGAGAGAACTGAGATGGTTAAGAAAGAAAGTAGAGAGGAAAACTACTGAGGAGACGGCCTGAGGGGTTGAAGAATCCTCCAGTATTTGAGAGACACCTATAGGTGAGATTACTTTTGTCAAGACATCGGTGATACATGCCATGACCCTTCGGTGAGCATCGTATATTGAGCATGCCAACATCCGATGCTAATGATCTTGATACGGGAGTTGTACCTTCAGTTTCTATTTCTCATGCATCCCAAACTCCAGGTGCAAATGCTTAAGGGCGCCACAAATATGTTCCTTATCCTTAGTTTCACTTGGTTATATGCATGTTTATTTTTAGGAGGGGGGGAGTACCTTATCTCGGATGTATGGGAATGCCTGTTTTATTGGCCTGAGGTTTTTTTCGTCGTGTTTCTTTTCTCTTAAGTGCTATCTAGTAGAACCGACATATGTAGGATTTTATTTCTGTTAATTTGTGTTTGTTAAATAGGAGAACATAAGAAAAATTAATGTAATCGCATGTAAAAAGACACATGTACATAGTTTTTGCAATATATGAAGTTCTTTTTTTAAAAAAAGTAGGACCCGTGGAACCTAGGTTTTGTGTTGTATGCTTGGTTCTATGATAACCTGACCATTCAAGATCCATACTTAACATTGTGATTGCTAGCTAGTGTTGATGATCATGCTGAATCTAGGGCCTGATCTCGAAAGTTTTTAGTTAACAAAGTAACCCCATGCCATGTGCGTGTGAGTTGTATTTTTCTAGTTCTTATTTTGTGTGTACAAGCTAGAACTTTCCTGGTTATTCTTGCCGAATGTTGTAGTATAGTTGACTAGAAAGGATCATAGGACATTTTTTTAAATCTAGTCCAATTTAGCCTAAATAGCTGACCAAATTGAGAATGAATATCAGGCATTGCATTATCTAGATAATTCAAATTGAAGCAATTGGATGTCCAACTCGGACCCGTTGATCCTTGATTTTGAGCTTGGTATTATCCCTATTTTGTTGTTGAACCTGAAAACCTTGCCAGTTTTATTCTGGATTATCCCTTTTGGCCCTTGTCCCTCCTTGGACACTAGGTCTCAACTCAGGCTAAAAGCCTAGAGGGTGGTTGTATAGAGGTGAGAAACAAGAAAAGTTGGGTATGAAAAGTTTGGGTTGATTTAAAAAGGGGAAAATAGGTGTGGTATGAGCTGAAAAGTAAAGTAAGAAGACGAAAGAAAAATCAAGCTAGTTTTGGATAAAAAACCATACCCAGAATAAAACAAAAAGGGAGAAAATAGAGGGTTGAGGTGGACACAAAATAGTGTAATGCCAAGGAGGGCTTAGTCACTAAGTTTCAAAATGTATCCCACCGGCCCTTAAGCCTACATTACAAGCCAAGAAAAGTCCTATAGTGATCCTAGTCCAACTGTATGAAGAAAGAGGTATAGAAAATAAGGGTAAGCTTATGGTCTATGTGTACGCATTGTTTGAACGTCTTTGTGAGAGTGAGCATATTTGTTATGTCCCAGCCTTATTGATATATCATATGTACGGGATTTCTTTGACTAAGAGGGCACTAGGATTGTATTGTTTGATTGCTTATGACAAGGTAGATGATCATCAATTGGTATCATAATGTCAATTATAGATTCTTTTATGTTAGCTAGATCAGTTTTGTGGCATATAACCTGTTTTGATGTGAAAAGTAGGGTGTCTTGTGACATGTGAGAGCTTATGACAAGGGAGATGGTTATCAATTGGTATCATAATGTCAATTATAGATTCTTTTGTGTTAGCTACATCAGTTTTGTGGTATATAACCTGTTTTGATGTGAAAAGTAGGGTGTCTTGTGACATGTGAGTGAACCTGATACTGATTGATTATTGTGGGTTTCCTAGGATTCTATTATTTAAGCATCATTGTTTTATGTAGTTTTTGGTCATTTACTGAGGACGAGCATATGCTTTAAGTTGAGTGTGTTGATGTGCCATGAGTTTATGACACTTTTGATGTTTAAAACGAGAAGGTTTGTATGTTCTTAGTTGTGTTTTAGTGGATTTGATGTGCTTTATAGTGCCTCGAAAGAAATTTTGGAAGTTTTTTTCAAAAGGATTCGTGGATGGAGGTACAAGTCGTATCTTGATCATATGACTCGTACTCTAAGTTTGTGAAATAAGAAGTTGAAAGTTGGTACAAGAAAGATGTTTGGTACGAAAGGAGGTACGAGTTGTGACCTTATTGTACAACTTATACTATGGCTTGTGAAGTTGAAGAATAATATATTTCAAAGTGATGGAAGTTTGTACAAGAAGTACCTACGAGCCGTCACTCAAAGGTACGACTCATGCAGCTGAGTCGTTGTAATGACCCTCATGGTTATTTATGATAAATACGTATTGTCTTGCATCTTAGAGCATTTCAGCAGTTCGCCCAAATCATTTATGACTTGCTGGGACTGATAGTTTGGATCCCTGGCGACTCAGTTGAGAAATATCTCAAATTTCCTATTTTAGAGCCTAAAGTTAAGTATTCATTGA
>JBDJHY010273634.1:0-10309 GCA_039654485.1 Withania somnifera
TTCACCAATATGTCAAAGGCTAACTTCAAGTGGTCCATATTCTCTTCAATCAACTTGCTATAGACTAGTATGTCATCAAAATAAATGATAATGCACTTGTTGATCAACGTCTTGAAAAAATGATTCATTAGCCACATGAAGGTGCTTGGAGCATTGGTTAAGACAAATGGCATAACTTCCAGTCATATAACCCAAATTTTGTTTTGAGTGCTATCTTTCATTCATCTCTTGGCTTCATATGGATTTGGTGGTAACCACTCTTCAAGTCAATCTTCAAGAACATATGTGATCCATAAAGCTCATCCAACATATCATCAAGCCTAGGGATAGGATGTACTTCACCATAATTTTGTTGACAGCTCTACAATAAGCACACATCCTCCAAGTGTCATCCTTCTTTGGTACAAGGAGTACTATTACAACACACGAACATAGACTCTTCTCTATCAGCCTCTTCTCAAGAAGCTCCTCTACTTACCTATGTAATTCTTTTATTTCCTTTGGATTACTTCTATAGGCTGGCCAGTTTGGAATTTAATAACTAGATAAAAAATCAATTTGGAGTTCAATTCCCCTCAAGGGTGGTAACCCTTTGGGCATCTCCTTCAAAAATTAAACCTTGTAGCCCTGCAAAAGAGAAGAAATGACACTAGGAAAAGTGCTAGTAAATATCTTGGCATGTAATGAATAATTGGTATTGACAAGGCATACTAGGAAGTGGTCCTTTTCAACTCCTTTGAGTCATTTGTTTGTCTTAGCTATCATGTACTTCTTTCCTTTTATCTTAGCCAAACTACTCCCGTTCTCTTTCTTACTAGTGGATCCCTTATTCCCACCCTTATTTTATTCTACCTTACCCCTCTCCTTAAGCTCCTTCATGATATGGTAGTCTTCACTCACTTAGTAGGGAGTCAAAGGCACAAGTATGTGCTTTTGGCCATTCATCACAAAAGAATTTTCGTTGGTTCGGCCTTGATGCGCAACATAGCTAACATAGGAACCATATCAGAAAATCTCATCATGGTACTTTCCAGTGCTAAATTTTATCATTTTTTGCCGAAGTACCTTTATTTCACTGCTATTATTGAGCCATTGTATCTTATAGGTAATTGGGTGCTTCGTAGTGGAAAATTTCAACCATTTCACCAATGATTCAATAACCACATTGGTGCAACTAGCACTATCTATAATCAATGTGCACACCTTACCTAGGATCTTGCACCTTGCATGGAATAAGTTTTCCCTTTGATCACATCCCTCCTTTGCAAGTGCTCCCGTAATGCGGCTCACCACACAAGATAGATTAACATTGACCTTCAACTCATTTTCTTCTTGAGGAATTCATACAACCCTCCTTATAAGACATGCAAAGTTCACCCTTTCTTCAAGAATCTCACCATCATCCTCTATGGATTCTTCCTTATCCTCACTCTCTTCTCCCTTAACTCTACTGTCCTCTTTACAATCCTTTTCTTCCTCCATTTTATACCTTCATGATATGCAATAATTTCTCTTTTTTTTGAGAACTTACTAGCAGTGTGCTCTCTCCCTTGACATCAAATGCATTGGATAGTAGATGGACAAAGAAAGTTAGATTTTGGAACATTACCTTCTTTCGGCGTATGATACACCCTTGGTTTATAGTCGAACTTGGCTGGGGTAGCTTGACCACCACCCTTGGACTATTTAAGATTTGATTTTTTAAACTTGTTACTTTTATCATTCTTTCCCCATGGAGTAGTTGAAGATCCTTTGAATTTATTGACATTCACCTCTTTAAATTCATCGTCTACCTTCAAAGCATCCTGAAAGGCTTCTAAAGTATCATAGTGCTTGAATTTCATGGGCTTATACCTCAAAACTAAAGTTTTCAATGAAACGCATCATAGTACACTGGCCTTTCTCTTCAAGATTAGACTTCATTCTCATACTCATCATAGTACTCCTCAACATTCTTGGAGCCTTGACGCAACATAGATACCCACTTGAGAAGCCTTTTGCAGTAGTTGTGTGGAAAGTACCTCAGTTATATCATGGAAAGTAGCTCTTGAAAATTTGGTATCATGACGACATTATGGAGTTCTCTTTCTTTTTTCTTGGATTCCCACCATGTAGATGCGTAGCCTTCAAATTATTTGAGAACATGTTGGATTTTAATGGATCCGACACATTGTTGGTGAGAAATATCCACTCACTTTGTAGTTTCCATTCAATAAATTCCTCTGGATCACTACTTCCTTGAATTTCGGGAGTTTCATCTTTATGGTGCTCAATCCATGATCAAAGTCATTATGATTCCCATGCCTAGCTCCTCTATCTTTGTATGCTCTATATCCTCTATGGTCCCAATGCCTATTCTGTCTAGCATCCCAATGTTGTTATCCTCTAACCCAATAACCTTGGTCCCGACCAAAGTCTTATGCTCTTCTTCCTTCCCGAGGTTCTCCATAACCTTCTCTCTCTCCTTGCCTCACACTTCACTAAGATCACTTCATGATTCAAGTCATAGCATAATGGGTTGTGGAATTGGTAATCTTTATAGGGAATTTGGGGGTGGTTTTTGGGAGGTGACATGATAGATCCATATATGGGAGCAAAAAATATACTTCATTGAGGGGATTGAATTTGGTGGTAGTCACGCATATTAGTTCGGTGTTATTGAGGGGGAATAAAAAGTTGGGGATTTGTATGTGGAGTTCCAGCTCGGGGGTGTCTTGTGGTATTATGTGGTTGAAATATGGGTTGATGTTGGAAACTTTGGCTTTGGGTTAATGTTGGCTGGGTCATTCTTGGAAATTTCCTTGGGGTAATGGTTGTGGATTGGTCTATGATTTCATTACCCTTATCTTTACCAATCTCTTGAGGTGAATCTCCTTTCACACTTCCTTCTACCCTATCTAACCTTTCCTCCATACCTACGATCTTGCAATTCATTTTCGTTAGTTGTCTTACGATCTCTGATAAGATGGTTGCAAGTTCATTTGAAGTTTATCCTACTTGGTTTTCCATTTACACATGAAAAACTAGAAAACCATTAGAAGTAAACTCCTCACAACACTCTTTTTGAGAACAATTCATACCCCTAAGGTTTCTCTATGATTGCTTGCATAGTTGTGTTCATTCTTTCAAATCAATCGATCTTCTTTTCCTTGTGGTAAAATGGATCTTTATAGATTCTAAAAGGACTAAAAGAAGGTAGAACTTGAACCAAGAATTAACGAGGATAGTATAAAATGAGAAAAGATTTTAAAGAAGTCAGTATGAAAGAAAACAACTCAAAGAAATTAATATGATCAAATACTAGTTGAACACTAGTTGAGAGTGTATGAGAATGAGAAGAGGAAACTAAGAGATTATGAGTTGATCTTACTTAAAGTAACTAGAATGGTTATTGATGGACGAAAGGGAATGGGAGATTCACCCAACTGGAGACGGTTCCATCCAAATTTTGGGTGGTTCTCTATTGGGAAATGGATGTTTCATCTCTTGTTGGATGACTCATATAGTGTAGCTTCATCCAAATGAAAATAAGATGTGAGAGTTGGATGGTGGCTGGGGAGATTCGTCTCGTATTGGACGGTTCTTCCAAACTTTCTCCTAATAAAAATTAATTGTTTAGTAGGGAAATTTGTGGATTTTGGGCGAAGGGTTGTGCACTTCTTCCTCCAACATACGGTTCTTCTACTTGGGTTCTTCCCATCAAAAGTAAGCTGTTTGGTGGAGGCAATTTGGATGGGAGATTGGGAAAATTTCTCCTCTTGGATGGTTCGTCCAAGGGCTTCTCCCAAATCCAAACGGACTTCCCAAAAATGAAATTTCAATGCTTGAATCCTTCAACACCTATGAACTTGTTTGGATGTAATTACCCCTTGAATTAAAAAAAATCTAGTCCCAAACACTACAACACAACTTTAACTTGGAAGAATTGGACCAAACACCACTTTTGTTCATCTTCTTCCTTTGAATATTGGAAGAATACACATGAACAACATGAACATTTAAATTTCCAGCTACCTCCAAACGAACTCTGATTCACCCCAATTTTCGACCACAAGTTCCTTTCAATATGGGGAACAATCCCCACTACTTTTTACCCTCAAAACATCAATAAATCAAAGACCCACTTACTCTCCTCATTCAAGTTTAAAGAACACCATGAATGTCCATCTTCAAAAAGTTGAAACTATAGCAAAACAACTCTAAATGCTACCAAATTGGATTCCCAATCTCCTTAAGATATGATAAACACTTATAGAAACTTTTAGAGCTCCAAAAACAACAAAATCAACACAAAATTTTAGCTTAAAAATGGATATAGAATAACAACTTCAAGTTTCAAACCCCACCCAAATCAACTCCAAATTGAATGAAATTTGAGACTCAAGTTCCTTGTAACTTGGATTGAAGCTAAATCAACCTTTTGGATTTTTAGACTTTTTGTAGTTTTATGATTTGCAACCTAGGATTGTAATCAGGTGAAATGAATTACAAGCCTAGGATCTGATACCAAATGAAATGATATGGGTTATGGATTGAATTCAACAACAATATGAAAAGAAAGGAAAAACAAGGATATGTGGAATCGTATCAAAGAATAAGGAAACCAATTGATTCACCCACAAGTGATAGACTATTGTTCGATTAAACGATGAAAAATAGCAAGAAATCAAAGTTAACCAACTAACACTAAGATAAATAATTATAACATATGAGCTATTTAGAACCCTAAATGATGAACTAGGAGAATAATGTTTTTGATCATCCAAAACTAAGCAAATAAGAGTGTAAGTGTGCCTTAAACAGTCATAGGATTATTACATACTCAACACTCTAAGTGGAATTTAAAACATAGATATTTAAGGCTAAATGGACACTAGAAAGATGAAATCAATTTGATGGCCATTTTGGCAATTCTTTCTTGATCAGACGGTTAAGTGGACAAGCTATCCATTTAAGAAGGCGAACTTCCCAGAAAGAGACGACTAAGTGGGCAAGTCGTCCATCCTTGGGAGGCTAGGGTGTATGATGATTCACTAGATATCATGTACTCCTTGGCCTTCAATATATGATAAAGCACATCTAGGGGTTCTTCAATGGCTTTCCATGCCTCTCTATGCTTGCACAATTCTTGAAGTTGTTGAAGATCCCGAGCTTGACTTCTAGTGAAAAGGAGTGAGTTTTTGTGGTCCCTCGATATAATATAACTTGGAATGCAATTCATTCAATGGTGATCCCATAAAATTATCTTTCCCATTTTCCTCCGTAATCCTTGAGAAGTCCTTGTGCTTAACCCAAAATTTGAGAATTTTGAAAGGTTTCCTTTTTTCTTCTTCCTCTATACTATATATGAACTGAATTGGGGCATGGTGTGGACCTTATATCACCAAATTATTTACTTATATTATTGGGAGAATGTCTAAGAGTTTTTTTCTAGAAAAAGCCCTGTCTAATATTGTGAGACTCCATACATGATTCATTCTTAGAACCTATCATCAGGTCAGTATCCTAGCGTAACATAGAAAGAAATATGAGAAAATGATACCAACCCATTGTATGAGACATTGTACAATAGTTAGAACCACGAGTTGTGGGATTGGCTTATAGTATCTCACTTACAAGTTAACAATTCCTTATACACAGTACGAACTACTCTATGAACCATACTATTGGTTCTACAAACTATACTCCTTGTGCATAAAAATCCTCCTATATGTCAATAGTTTCTATTAGATAGTATGGTTAGCCCTACGGTCCATAGAACTAGCTCTATAGACCTTACTGTTATCTCATATGATTGATCCAACATGTTGGGTAGTTTGGCTTTCAAATTATGACCCATATTATGGACTGTGGAACCAACCCCATAATCTGTACTATCCCTGTGTGAAGTCAAACTATCACAGTGAACTTTTCATGATAAGGTTCACAATCAATCTACAAGAGTCAATTCTACTACTCGTAGGTTCATCGATTGAAACTCCTTGGTAGGTTTTTGGAACTTTTATGTGAGGGGGATCTAGTTAGTGACCACCTTCTCCAAGACCATAGATATGAATTTTAGGTTCTATTAAGAGGGGTTTAAGTCCCTAAACGTGTTCCCCTCCTCATTTACCTGCACTGTCTTCAGGAAATGGACAAGAATACTCTCTTAAGCTAAGACTAGGTTGTCTCTCCAAAGTCAAGAAAATCACAAAGTTCTTCATCAATTCTTGCTAGGAAATCTCCATTTAAGGTAAATGGGTGTCGAAAGGAGGTTCCTTCCACCTTCAAGTTCAAAAATTTATAGTTTTTAAGTTATAAGTCCGTGATCCCATGAACTATATTTTTTTGCAGTTCATACAATTTAACAGAGAAATATTTATGCATTTAGATTTTTGATTTATTTCATGGTATATATAATTGATTCATTGCATCTTAGACTATGATCTTACTTCCGTTATCAAGTTTTAGTATCTTCAGTTTCAACTTGACTTTAGATTCAGACTTTACATGCCTACATACTTAGTACCATCCTTATACTAATGCATACTTTTGCACTTGCATTATATAGTAATATATGTGAGGCATTATTATTAGCGCTTACTGATTTCCATTATCTAGATTCCTCTCAAATCAGTCAATGATAAGTTCTCATGGTTCAGGGACATTGATGTTTATTTTGTAGACTTTAGATAAATCTTTACTTATTTTAGTTTATTTAGTTTTAGTGTTGTCAAGAGAGATAGAGACTTGTTCTAGCCATTTCCTATTTTTATGTAGTAAAGGATTTCATACATTAATTAATATATAGATTAAATGGATTAGATATTTATTTTATTCAGATTCACTCAATTTTGTTAATATGCTTGGATCATTACGATTCTGTTTATGGTTTCTGCTTATGTTTCAATACTACTCTAATAGTTTTGCTAGATACATGGGATAGCATGGTACATTCAGGGTTTTAAGTACTGTGTTCTATGTAGGGTGCAAACTCAGGGTATGACAAACTTGGTAGCATAGAATTAGATTCAAGAGTCCTACGATATCTAAAAGCTACATCTATTAGATTCTCTTTTATGGGTGTGAAGCTCTCCAAATTTAAAAAGGTAAGGATACAAAGAATTTTAAGAATAAGTTTCTCTTCTTTCACTTTCTTAATCATGAAATGGAGTCTATCTTCATATTACTCTAACTTGTTCTTTACATGTTTTAGATAATGTATCCATGTAAAGCTGTAGGTTATCCTATACAAAATGCCCAAGCACCACCTCTAGTCGATGTCACCAATGCAGAGCTTTGGAATGCATATCACACCCTGACCCCAGGTATGAAAACTCATGTTGAGTGTTAAGGCGAAGTATCTGTAGGTCCTCAGGTTTCCCAGGACACTCTAGAGTCCATGATTTCCTCTATATTAATCCACCAGAGCTTTATTAGTCAAATCTAGGTGAAGACCTAGAAAAGCTTATGAGGAGATCTAGAGAATAAATGGGATTATAAGGATGAATGAAACAAATAGAGTTGATCTTGCTGCATATCAACTCAAGAATGTTTCTATGATCTGGATGATCAGTGGAAGAAAAATAGAGTGGGTGGTGATGTGACGATAGTATGGGTGATGTTTGAGTAAGCCTTCTTAATACAGTTCTTTCCTCAGGAAAAGAGGGAGGTCAAAGTTCGTGAGTTCCTTAATCTAGGGTAGAGCTCCATAGATGTGGCTGAGTAGGGGCTCAAATTTTCTCAGTTGTTCCATTAACAGTCCTAACATGGTTGAAGACATGAGGAGCAGAATGAGTATTTATTTCTAGGCTCTCTCCAAATCTTATACATAAGGGTAGGGTTGTTATGCTGATTGGTGACATGGATATATAGAGACTCATGGTCCACTTAGAATAAATGGAGGGTGATAAGTTGAAGTGTTGAGAAGAATACCATAATAAGAGGGCCAAAATTAAAAACTCTGAGTTTATCCAGCAAAAAACCAGTAGTGAAAGCCAATCAAATTTTTAACAGAAGTCATTAGTGCCAGCTTATTCACAGCTAGTTCTCCATCTTATTTATTTAGGCCCCGTCAAGATTAGAGAGGTATATCTTCAGGTAAGAAGTCTTACTATAGTATTATAGGAGGATATACCTACCTGCTTGTAACAACTATGGGGAAAATCACCAAGGGAGGTTTTTTTAGGGGAAAGAAGGATGTTTTTAGTGTGTCCAGGATAGTCACAGGTTGAAGGAATGCACCTCTTCCCGTTAAAGCAAAGGTGGTAGTTAGACTTAGGCTACTGTTTTAAAATCTCCAGTCAGTGACCCAACTCAGTAAGGTGCCATTTTTAGTATTAGTGGCAGTCAATACCAAAATTCTCTACCTACTTAGGTCTTAACAAGATATAAAAGGACTCCCATATATAGTCACTGGTATGTTGCAGGTTCATTCTTCCTATGTTAGTGTAATAATAGACCTAGGGGATACTTTATTATTTGTTACACCCTATATTTCTATAAGATTCAAAGTTAAGCTTGAATAACTCTCAGAGACCTTCTTAGTCTCTACCCCAGTAGGTGACTCAGTCATAGTAGAAAGTGTTATAGAAACCGTTCAGTCTTAGTTCTTCAGAAAGTCAACCTAGTTGTTAGTAGATCTTGACATAATAAACTTTGTTTTCATCTTTGTAATGGATTTGTTGCATTTCTGTGATGATTACGTTGATTGTAGGACATTAATGGTCAAGTTTTAGTTTACTAATTATCTAGTCCTAGAATGGAAGGGTAGTCGCTTAGTGCCTAAGAGCCATTTTATCTTTTATCGTAAGGCCAAAATACTTATTTCCAAAGGTTGTGTCCACCATCTAGTTTGGGTTAAGGATATAAAATTCAAGACCACAACTTTTTAATCAATTTAAATCATAAAAAAATTCCTATATGTCTTCCTCAAAGATCTATCCTAAGTCTCTCCAAACAAGGAGATATACATTAAAATAGATCTTTTTTAGGATACTCAGCCTATATCCATTCTGCTTTATAGAATGGTCCCGAAAAAACTCAACAAGCTAAAAAAACAACTGAAGGATCTTCTAAATAAAGTCTTTATCAGACCTAATGTATCCTTATGTAGTGAACCAACTCTATTCGTGCAAAAAAAAAAGATGGATCTCTCAGAATATGCATAGATTGCTGCTAGTTGAACATGGGCACCATAAAAAATTGGTACCCTATTCCCAAGATTGATGATCTATTTGAATGGCTTTAGGTTGTAGTTTCTTTTCCAAGATATATCTCATATCAGTGTACCATCATCATAAAGGTCGAGAATTTGATATCCCAAAGATAGCCTTCAGAATTCGACGGTCACTTCAAATTTGTTGTTAAATCTTCATTTGACCAATGTTTGGTTGCTTTTATAGACATCATGAACAGGGTGTTTAAGAAGTACTTGAATATGTTCATGATTGTTTTTATAGATGACATCTTGGTTTATTCCAAGATTAAGGATGAGCATGCTGGTCGCTTGAGAATTTATTTACAAACCCTCTAGGATCGTTAGTTATACATCAAGTTCTCTAAGTGTAAGTTTTTGTTTCATTCAGTAGATTTCCTTGTTCATCTAAATTTTAATGAAGGTATTCAAGTTGACTCTCAGAAAAATAAATGTAGTTAAGAATTGGACTTGAGCCACTTCTCCTTCAGATATTCGGAGTTTCTTAGGTTTATTAGGGTATTATAGAAGATTTGTAAAGATTTGTCTTTCATAGATTCTGTGTTAACTTGATTGGCACAGAAGAAGGTCAAGTTTCAGTAGTTTGACAATTTTGAAAAGAGTTTTCAAGAGTTGAAAGATAAAATAATTTCTCTAAAGTTTTGACCCTGCTAGAGGGAATAAAGGATTTTGTTGTGTATTGTGATGCTTCCATGGTTGGTCTTTGTTGTGTCCACATACAAATTTGTAAAGTGATAACTTATGCCTCCATACATCTTATGGCTCATAAAAAGAACTATACTACTCATGACCTTGATATTATAGCTGTATTATATGACTTGAAGATTTAGAGACACCACCTCTTTGATATTAATATTGATGTGTTCACTAACAACAAGAGTCTACAATATGGTTAACCTAGAAAGAGTTGAACCTCTACTAATGGATATGGTTAAAACTAATTAACGATTATCATATGAATGTGCTTTACCATTTGGGTAAGGAGAATTAGGTTTCACCATTTGGGTAAGGAGAATTAGGTTTCAGATGCATTCAGTAGACTGTCTATGGATAGTATGGTATATATTGAGGATGTGAAAAAAGAGTTATATCCAGGGTGTCAAAGTTTCACTA
>JBDJHY010273644.1:0-10309 GCA_039654485.1 Withania somnifera
TTTGGCTTCGATGAGAGTGCATTGGGGCTGGGTCAGTATCACCATATAAATTTGAGCTGCAGAGGCTAAAAAATAATTTTGGTAACAATTATGACTAATGATATAAGTTGAGGAAGTGGAATACTTGATAATAATATAACTAATTAGCCTTTTAACTGCTTTAGACTCGATAAGGTATCGAGCACTCGATAATACTACTTTTTACTCATTTTAGCCCAGGTTTCACATCCTGGCACTGGGAAATATCACTTCACTAATTAATGCTGGCACTTGAGTCCGACCCAGATCAACAGTGAATACAACCGCTAGGACTTGAGTCCATTGTTGTACGGCAGTGAGTACAACTTTTCATACCTATCACACTACTGATTTTGGATACATGATACCCAATCTATTAAGGATATAGGTGATATAGTTATGCATTGAGGCGTTGTACACCCTGATTTGCAAAGGATGGCTTGATGAAATTGTTGATAATAGGCACGAGATGCCATACTTTTTGATATTAGGAATGAGATGCCAGATTGTTGAGCTTGAGGCTCTGCGATTTGGGATGTAAGGTTATGATAACGTTAGAATTGTACGTGCTGATGCACCCTCATGGACCTATCTCCGGGCTTCCACGTGATGCGGAGGAGGGGTATATGGAGTATGGGAATATATATATATGTGCCGGGAATATTTGGGTTAGCATTCTATGGGTCCTGCCTGCAGGACCTACGGGTACCGAAGGAGATGCATACACCAGATTGGTTATTTCATGTATTGTGTTTACTTTTCCGCACTTGTTTTCTTTAGTGTACCCTGAATGAGATGTAAGACCTACGATGATCATGACTTTAGTGTCTGCTACATTTTTTGGGGGGATTTGACACTGTTCAACTGCTTTACTTTATTATGTCTATTACGACTTAGTTGTTATTGTTGATTGATTGCTACTTCATGCTATGTGGGATGTTTTGCCTTACTCTCTTATTCAGTCGTGTACTCTTTTACTTGAGGTTACCGGTATAACGTCCATGTTATCCTCCTATCTTCTTTTGACTCTCGATTTATTGAATTAGTGTTCATATATTTTTTTGCAAAGATTCTGGGTACGTCTTCCTTCATTACCTGAGATCCTGTTATGTGATTAGCTAGCGATACATGTTTATTTGTTACTTGATTCTTATTTTAGTGGCTAGCTTTCCCTTGTTGTGCTATTTTATTCTTTAACCCCTTTATTGTATTCTGTTATTTACTTCTTTTATTATTGTTATGTGCTCAATGGGCCCTCAAATCCTGCTAGGTACGGGTTTCTTCGACAGCTTGTACTCATACTACACTTACACATGTGCAGATTCGAGTACAGTTCCCAATTGTGATATTCAGTCAGTTTTCGTTCGGATTCTATCTACTTCAGAGATTCAGGGTGAGTTTGGCTTTCGGCTTTTACTTGCTTCTCTTTGGATTTGACATTTTTATTTGATCTCCATATATTTCGGAGATACAGTTGTATTAGACTTATTTCAATTTTATTGTTTCTATACTTAGTGGTTCGTTTGACACTAATACCAGTTTTGGGGTATTTATTGATTCTTAGACTCTTGTATTGTTGTTTATCTTCTGATTATTGTACTTGTGCTTTCCACAATTTGTATGGTAGTCCTCCTCTTTGGGTCTGTGCTACAGGGTTGGTTCTCCTATTGGTGGTATAGTAGGTGTCATCATGATTCGAGAAATCGGGTTGTGTAGACAAAGTGTCTCCAAAAACACAAGGAGATTAAGCCAATACGAAAAAAAAAGCAGGAAAAAGTTGGACAAGATGATCTCTCAAAGAAAAAAGGTCAGCACAAACAATGGTCGGGCACTTGTACTCAGATCTGTACATGGTCAACTGTAGTATGAGTACAAGCTGTTGAAGCAACCCATACCTAGTAGGCTTTGAGGGCCCACTAGGCATATATCAATAATAAAAGCAGTAATTAACAAAACATAATAAAGACGGTCACAAAAGAAAATAGTATACCATGGAAACTAGCTACTTAGATAGGAATCAAGTAACAAGTAGAACATGTCATCACTAGCTAATCACAAAACAGGATTTCAAGCAATGAAGAAAGATATACCCGTAATCCTTGTAGAAATATATGTGAACAATAATAATAAATTATCAAGAGTCAAGTAGTACATATGAAGAGACCATGGATGGTATACCCGTAGACTAATAAGAAGATACAATGCATAATAACCCACATAATCAGAACTATCTAATAATAAGGAATATCAATAGAATAGTAATAATAGTAATGAATTAAACATATAAACACTGTGAAGCCCCTATAAGGAATGCAACATACAAAGTAAACACGATCACACGTTGGCCTCCCATATGACCAGGGGTATACTAAAGAGAATAGGTGTAGAAAAGTAAACACACTCACATGAAGTAATCAGTCCTATGTACGTTTCTCCTTCGGTACCCATAGGCCCAACATGAAAAATTGATGAAAGGCTAATCGTAGTTTGCATGTATCTCTACTCCATCCTATACCCTTCCTCTACGTTGTTGCATCCCAGAGGTAAGGTCCATATAGGTACACCCACCACGTATAATCTCTATCGTTATCATATCCTCACATCCCATACCATAACATCTAAGGTATCAAATCTTGCATTCAATGCCGCATATATATCAATAGTCTCAATAAATCATAATATCGGCAAGTCATGGTGTTTCATGCCTTAAATGCCATAATATCGACAGGTTATAGAGTCCCATGCCTTGATTTCATGTATCACCAAAGTCCTCAAGGAAACTGTATCAATAATCCTCCAAATCAGTGTATGTGATTATTAAAAAGTTGTACTCATTGTTGACAATGATGGACTCAAGTGCCAGTGGCTGTACTTACTGCCGAAATGAGTCGGTCTCAGGTCTCATCATTAATTAGTAATGATATTTCCCAGTACCAGGGTGTGAAATCTAGGCTAAAACAAGTAGAAATAGTAGTACCGGGTGCTTGATACACTGAGTCTAAAACAGTTAAAAGGTCTTTGAACTTATATTATCATTAGAATATTCCAAGTTATTAGTTTATGTCATTATCCATTATTATTCTTATTATCAGTATCTAGCTTTCACGATATCAAAATCAAGTGGTGATATTGGCCCAGCCCCAATGCACTCTTAACGGAGCCTATAACTCAACCTCTCGTATAATGCATGCATAAAAAATCAACAAGTATATACATATATGAAATGAAAAACCACCTATGTCCTGCACAGATATCACTTGAAAAATCCTATGTTACAGGCACCATATTAATTTGGATGCTGAAATAGGTAGTAAATAAAGTACGGATGAAATAATGGTCCAGCGTTACTATAACAACCTAAATTCGCAAACCACGGATGCTATTTAGTACAATTATTAAAGATATAAACCCAGAGATAGCTCCACGGAGCCTACATGTTGTCCGACGATAAAAAGCGTTGCAAACTTACAAATGTTACTTAACTGATATCAAACAAACTCCAACTGCTCTGAAACATGCAAAATTGTATTCCATATATCAATACGAGTATAACTGTATAAACTATACTAGGTTTTAGAACGGGACTAAAATTGATCCTAAAATGGGCCTGCGAGGCTCACTAGTGGAAATCAAAAACAAACATCGCCACGGGGTTTCCATCGTTTCCAGGAACCTGTGCTCCAAATTTGAGCACAATTTAGGCAAGGGAAGACCCTTGAACAACTAGGAGTAAATAGAGTATTAAAGGGATTTAAAGATTCAATCTTTATGGATTTATACGATAAAAATGGAAAAGGAAGGATTACTACGAAGTAAAATAGCCCTAATAAATAAGGAATTACCCCACAACTTTGGGAATAAGTGGTGAAACAGAGAACTCATGACTAGGGAATCAATGGAGGGGAAACCCTAATTTTTGTGGAATTAAATGGATGAAATTACTTACCAAGGGTGAGGAAGACATATGGAATCTTCAAGAAACATTTTTATGGAGTCTGGGGATATTTCCAAGGCAAATCACTCTAAGAGTTGAGAGAAAAAGTGAGAAAACTTGAGGAAACAATGAACCAAAAATGGGGCTAAAACTGATAAAATATGCCTTAGATGCCTATTTATCAGTCACTTGTTTTGATAAATCAGTATCCCTTGAGTACCGAAAAAAAGGAGCAGATATAGATAAATCGGATGAAGTGCTGATAAATCAGCATCCCTCTTAAATACTGGAAAATGGAATGGGTACCATAAATTAGACAAAGTGCCAATAAATCGGCATTCACTGGGTTCTGGCTATATTGATAGTTATTGATTTATCGACTAAATTCCGATTTATTGGCCATCAATAAATCGGTATTTTGACTGATTAAATCTGTTTTTGCATGAACCAACAAAACAAAACTTTTCAAAAATTTGAACCAGGGGTTTGGAAATGAAATGGAGTCTAATTTTTGAAAATCAAATATGTATCTTACTGAAAAACACATTCTGGACTCAATGAAATTGAAAAAACAGACATCGAACATCGTTTGAGCAAAAATGACCCCCGAACCAAGATTAGCCAAAATTCGATAAATTCCAACTTTCCACAAACCAACTCAAATCGAGCACAGACACCTTTGGAAGTGTACCAAGGGTTAATGTAGCCTAAATTCACCATTCCAAAATTGATGAAAGTGTCAAAAATCCTTTTCGACACTCCAAATATCAAATACTACTCCATCTCCAACTTTAGGCTTTTGCTTGACTAAAATCCTCAAATTGGCACAATTTGTAAATGAAAATTTGAAACACAAAATTAAGGTCAATATTGATTTTTTTTTAATTCTAGAGCTAACGGAATTGTCGAAATTTAATTCCAAGATCATGTTGAAGGAAAGTTGATTTTAGTTAATGAACACTTAGTTTTAGTCTCTAAAACAGGCAATTTGAGATATTTCTCAATTGAGCGGCCAAGGAACCGGTCTACCAATCCTAGCAAGTGATAAATAACTTAGAGCAGCTACTGGAAAACTCTAAAATGCAAAACATCATATGTTGTTCATAAATAACCATGAGGGTCATTACATTTTACCACTTCTATTATTGTAGATAAGCAATTCAAAAGGCAGGAGGTTAAGTCGAGTTAATACAGGAATTAGACAACAAGGTATGTAAGGCTATTCAATTTTCTATTATTTGGCATAAAATCTAGTTTGTGTTATAAAGCAAGCTCCCTAGTTACTCTTCCTTGTAAATGATGCCTAATGGAAGCCTACAAACTCCAATATGGAAAATAACCTTGTTTTCACTCTTTGATGTGATTAAATACTCCAATACATGTTTGTTATTGAGTCTGCACATGTACTTTAATACCAAGTTTCACGAGTCCTCCATTCAGCTAAATAAGGTCCATGTCTTATTCAACTCCCAAAAATTTCACTGATTGTGTAAAATACTACTTACATTATTGCTACTACATTAAATGACTATTCACGTGTCACTTGTTAGATCTATAGCCCCAAATCTTAATAATGTGATGAACACCAAAATAACCATCTCAAATGTTAATGAAAAGAAGTAAAGTGAATGTGTTTACTCATGGGTGGTATCCCAGGGTGGAAGAATCATCTAGCATGGGTGGATCCCAATATTACGGGAGGTATCCCAAGGGTGAAAGGAAAGCCTAGCATGGGTCGATTCTGAGTTTTATAGTTATGAGTACCATATCCCAGGGGATAAAATGCATAGTATGGGTCATCCCTTTTTACCAGTAATCAGCTGGTCATTCATATCATATGTTGTACAAAGATTGTAAAGAAAAGAAGGTAAAGTAAAGAAAGAAATGTAATGTACATGATTCCACAAGCACGAGTAAATGTGGTATTTATACTTATTTATACATTTGTACCTTATTTAGTTTGAGCTCTTATTATCCTACATATATGTATCTTATTCCTTACATATTCAATATATTCTTTCATACTAACGCCCCTTAACGGGGACCTATATTTCATGCTGCAGACACATGATCTAGTAGACCTCCCCAGTAGGAGCACAGGACACTCAACAACTATTGGTGAGCTCTACATTTATTAAGGGCTTTTAGAGTCTATATCATATGTTTTGGTATTGTATAATAGTTAAGGGTAAGACAGAGGCTTGTCCAAACCTTAACCTAGTATTGTGTATGGTTTAGAGGCTTTGTAGACCATGTAAAGTAATGTGGTTGTGTCAAATGTTTTATACTTTCTGGCCCTAATGACTAAATCATGTGTTTTTTCTTTCAGCTTAATATCATAGTTTATTTTTAAGGAAGCTTAATATCCATCATGGCAGCACTTTTAAATGTTCATATAAGTTCATAATAGGTACAAGGTTATTGTTGGTTCTCCTGAGCCTTTTTGGAAACGGGTGCCTGTCCCCCTTAATGGGATTTAAGGTATCACAGGAGAATTGATTGTGATTCAATGAAAGAAAACTCGAACAGATCCACAAATAAGCATCAAATATGAAAGAGAAAAAATCTGTTCCAAATCAACAATAGAATTGAACCTATTTGCTAACCTAGATTGTAATCCTACAATCTACCATTATCTACTTTCTACCTAAAAATCTCTAAAATATTTATCAATTATTCATCCTATGAATTTTATTAACTGTCTGTGTAAAATAATTGAAGATTGTTTATTTATGGTAGTCTAAGTTTTCACGAATCACAATTGAGCCCAAAGTGGCCCAATATGTCAAAGTAATCCTCCAAATCTTGGAGCTGTCACATTGACCCCTCAAGTTTATGCCTCATCAACTCAAGCCCTTGAAGTCTTCCATCATGCTCAAGCTATCTTTAAAACCTGAAATTTCTCTATTTGGTCCCTGTATTCACCCGTTGGAGCTCTTTTTAATGCTTTAATATCACCCCTTCCTTGGTTCTTCTTGACTACACCTTGAAACATAAATCTAGCATAATTGGCGCCATCTGTGCTCGTATCACTTTCTATGGAAAACAATCCCCAATAATTTTGGATCCTTGAATCAAGCAATTCAAGACCACAAATGAAGAACCAAAATTTGAAAATATGAAGATGATGAACAAGTAAAACCCGAAATCTACAACTCACTCATGTCAACTCCATTTGAGATTTGAGTTCCTTATAGTACAGGAATCACTATTAAATAACTTTAACACTTTAAACACCTTCAATTTCAAATTCCCAAGCTTCAATGGTATTCAATGGTGGAAGAAACAACAAACCCTAAATCAATCCGAATTTGCAGTATATGACTCAAATTACTAGGAGAACGGTTCCTAGTAATAAAAATCAGCAAATAAAAACAAGATTGAAATGATCCAAAAATTTTGAATTTTTTTGTTGAATCTTTATAAATTTGATTTTTTTGTGATTTTTCAAATTTACAACCTAGGATTGTAATTTGATAGAACAAATTACGAGCCTAGGTTCTGATGATAAATAATACGGCCTGCGATCCGAGGAATCTAGATCTGTATCATTGAATGCAATGCGAAAATAAACGATATGCTAATTTGATTCAAATCAATCGAATTAAGAATCAAAGGAATCCACCAACAATTCACAATAATCACAATTAATGCAATTCAAAGTCAAAAATCAACAACAAATCGACACGAAAGATACACCAGGAAAATGCAACTGGATGATTGGTTAAAATAACTAACATTCGAACAACCACAAGATACACTCACTTTAGATATTCGAGACGTAATTACGAGATTGATAGATTGAGAATCCACTTAAGCGAGCCTAAGCTATGCTAAACTACACTCAAATTTGAGTAATCTCACAAGTCTTGCAAATCCAAAGTAAGATAATTCCAAAATTAAAAGACAAGGTATTTATACTATTTTTACTTTCAATAATTACAATTAGGTCTAAAAGTGACCTAATGTGACAATTTGACCCCTAAAGTTTGGGGTATCTTAAATTAAACCCTTCAAGTCTTCAAGAATCTTCCAAGCTATCTTCCAAACTTGAGATTGCTTCAATTGGCACCCATGTAAGTACTTTAAAGTTACGTTTGGTGCTGTGAGGTCGTCCATAGCTTGAATCCTCTCAGGTTGACCTTCACATATGAGTGTTGTATGATTTACGCTTCCCGATATCATATTATTCTCCATGCATAGAGGCCTTTCATTTCCTTCAAATAAGGAATCCTTAGACAAGGTCCCCATGGGACTTTTCATTTCATGTTGGATAAGAATCTCTTGGATCTCACCTTTAAGATTCAACTCTTCACTACCCTACAAAATAGAAGAATAGGAACTAGGTAAAGTGCTAGCTTCCCGGTTAGTGCTCATCAAGGGTTTACAAGGCTTCTTGGTTGCATCATCCACCATCATCTCATGATTTGGAACTAATTATTTCTCAATATTCACAAGAAGTAACTAATTATTCTCTCCCTCAATAATTTTCTCTTTTTTCTCTTCTCGGAGTCTCCTTATGATAACATAGTCCCCTTTCACTTGATAGTGAAACAATGGAACAAGAACAAACTTTCATCCTTCAAGCATAAAATAGTACTTGTTGAATCTTCCAAGGTACGTCACGTCTCTATGGAATTTCCAAGTTCTCTCAAGGAAAACATGGAAAGCAAACATAAGAACCACATCACAAACCATTTCATCATGGTACTTGCCCATACTAAATCATCGCTTTCTTAAAAACCTTTATTTCACCACTATCATTAAGCCATTAGAGTTAGTAGGGTTTTGGGTGTGTGGTTATGGGAATCTCCAAACTATCAACCATGGATTGGCTCACCACATTGGTGCAACCCCTGCTATCAATAATCAAAGAACACACTTTATTAAGAACCTTTTATCTAGCATGGAATAGGTTTTCCCTTTGATCATTACCATCTGACGACATAGAACTCATCGCCCTTATCATCACGAGTGATAAGTTCATATTCTCCTCCAATTTCACTTCATCAACCATTAGAGGATCGCCCCTTATTAAGACGCTCCTAGAGTAATTATTTCTTCCACAAGATCTTCCTCGGCACTTGAGGCTTCTTTCTTTGGTATCATATTATTTTTATCACCACTACATTCTCTATAATCATAACCATCATCGTTGGTTCTATACCCATCATGAAATTCCTTAGTTTCTCTTTGTTGGGGCACTCACTAGAAGTATGCCCCCTTCCTTGAAATCTAATGATAAGATTTGGGTTATAAATCACATGTAAAAATAAGGGAGGAAGAAATTAAAAGGAAAAAGGATATGAGGAATGATGAAATTCAGGTTATGAATTATAATAAAAGATTGAGGGAGAAAGAAATAATAATAAAAGATATGCGGAAGCTTGAATTATTTAACAGTTTATGGGCAACAAGGGACCTTTTATCCTCACCTCCCAATTGAACCAATAAACAAGATCAATAAACTAGTTTAATTAACCAAAGAAAAACATGAATCCTCAAATAAAATACCTTTGAATAAATTGAAATAAAGAAGTTAAAGTAGCAACTAAAGGAATCCACCCCTATCACTCAAATAAGCTATAAGCTAAGAACAATACTAAATAGAAACTAAATTTCAGCCAAAGGCTTGCAATATCATCAGAATTACTAAGTAAAATTGAAAGAAACCCCTATTTATAGCCTATGTATCCTCCCCAAAGTTCTCCCAGAAGTAGTAGAATTTGGACAAGTTTTCATTAAACAAAATTGTGTAAAATCGGGACAAATCTAGGAATTGTCTTAAACCTTCTTAGACGCCACTTTTCTTCTATTTTGAGCCAAATCTTTTCTCCTTATTTTAGTAGAATTGGGTCTCCCAAAGTAAGTTGGATTTGGTTTCCTAAGGTGAGTAGAACTGGGTCTCCCAAAGTGAGTTGGATTTGGTTGTCCAAGATGAGTAGAGTTAGACAAGTTGGAATCCTAGTTTGAGTAGGACTGGAACAATTTCTCTAGGGCCGGAATCTTTGATTGTTTATTGGGATCTTTGACCATCCACTTTGCTCTAATTTTAGAGCTTCTTTGGCTTCATATTTTATTCCACAAGCTATCCAAATGTTATAAATCCTCAAGTCCTAAATTTGGCTTCTTTTGAAAGGTCTGAAGAGTGGTTGACAATCGGGCTCGTATCACTCTCCCTTTCTTGAGAAGATTTATCTTTGAATCTAAACCTACAAAATATGGAAGATAATGAATACATTTCCTTTACAAGCCTTATCATAATAATAAATTCATCAAATAGTGGATGATAATAATGATAGTAAGCATAGCAAGAACTAAGAATTCTAAATTTCTCACATTTATAATATAACCAAG
>JBDJHY010273655.1:2830-19779 GCA_039654485.1 Withania somnifera
GGGATGGTGGAAACCACCCCACACTTACCAATTAACTACATGTCACCATAAGTAATTTGCGGCATAACACAATTCATACTTGTCATATAAATTTATGGTACTCAGACTACCCTTTCCTAGTGTGCATTAACAAAGATGCAATGTGTCAACGTGCATGAATCAAACCCATTCTATTACAATCAAGTCCAAGGCATGTTACACGTACGACAAAGTCACAAAGTACTCCTAAGAACTGAAATAAATTACCTTTACACACACTATGTACACATTAGACATGGAAACCTCATGATCCCATCCCATTATAAACCCCAACAATTTATTCAATCCAAGTGAATCATCATGAAATAATTCACACCACCAACTCCACCATACCGGAAACCCAAGTTGCACAATAAATAACCAAGATTGCCTCTTTAACACCATTCATGGAACAACAAGAGTGATTCATTACTATCAAGTTTACTTTCACAACAATGGTCAAAGATACTAAGAATTCATATGCTCAATAACTACAACCCAATAGAAATAAAAGAGAAGATATTAAAAACATACTTAGGATGCCAGACTTGAAGAGCAATAAAATTGGATAAAGAGAGAAGAGGTAAAGACTTGATTTTTTTAAAAGGGAAATAAGGGGTATGGCATGAAGGAACTTTAGGGAAAAGAGGGTTGGGTTGGTATTTAAATAACACAACTGGTATAGGTTGATATGGTAGGTTAAAATAATTTTTAGAACTAAAAATCAGTCTATCACGACATGATCTGTATAATGATGGACTGTTTTACCAACTAGTGTCCTATCATGATAAGCATCAGGTTATGATGCCAATCGTGATGGGACTCCCAGCTTTCTAGAGTCTTATCATGATAAGCATCACGTCACAATACCTATCGTGATGGAGCTCCTAGCTATCCAGAGTCTCATCACGATAAGCATCACATCGTGATACGCATCATGATGATATTCTGGCATTCCAATGGATGATTACAATGTGTATCACTATGTGACAACCATCGTGATCATTCCATATGTGTTTTTATAGCATAATTCCATCCTATAACGTCCTTTAGGCCTTTATATCTTCATGTACCTAATAAATATTAGAGAAAAATGATTAAAAGACATAAATAAAGTTTGGGTTGCCTCTCGTGTAGCACCTTATTTAATGTCTTGGCACGACCTGATTAATATCACTCATCTACCATATCAATGGATGTCATCCCACGATAAACATTAGGCTAATAGTGCTTGACCCTCTAGCCTTTAACCAAAAAAGTTTGGTTCGATTTATAATCTTGAAGCTCAATAGCTTCATGCTTTGTGACACTCACAACTTTGAATGGCCCCATCCACTAGGAGCTTAATTTCCCTGGAAACAACCTCAATTGTGAATTCAATAGCAGCACTTGTTGTCTCAACTCAAAGGATCTTTTGACCAATTGCTTATCATGCCATTTCTTTTTTCTCCTTGTATATTTTGGCATTTTCATAGGCGTTGAGCCTGAACTCCTCAAGTTTAGTAGTTGTGACATCCTCATATCAGTGGCTGCCTTGAAGTCAAAATTTAACCTCTTGATAGCCCAATATATGTTATTATCTAATTCTACAGGAAGGTGATATCATTTTCCAAAAATCAACCGATACGGTGAAGTACCTATAGGAGTTTTATATGCAGTTCTATATGCCTATAGGTATCATCAAAGCTTCTCAGCCCAATCCTTCTATGCATTGAATGTCTTTTGTAAAAGTTTATTTATCTCCCTATTTGATACCTTCACTTGCCCACTAGTTTGGGAGTGATAGGCAGTGGCTACCTTGTGTCTAACCCCATACTTGTTCAGCAAACCTTTAAACTATACATTCCTGAAATGCAACCCACCATAACTAATCATCGCCCATAGAGTGACAAGTCTTGTAACGATCTGCTTCTTCATGAACTTTAGTGCCACTCTGACTTCATTTGTGGGTAGTACAGTAGCTTCAACCCATTTCGATGTGTAGTCAACCGCTACGAGAATGTACTTGTTTCCATGAGATGGAGGAGAGGGCCCTATCAAATCAATACCCCAAATGTCAAAGATCTCAGTTTCAAATATTATTCAAAGGCATCTCGTGACATCTTGAGATAGACCCTGACCTCCGACATTAGTTACATTTCTTTACTAATGCATTAGCATCCTTAAATAATATAGGCTAGAAGAAACTTGATTGCAGTACCTTGTGTGCGATGATTTCCCCTCCCTGATGTCCCCCATAAGGAGAAGCATGACATTTATTAAGAATATCATTCATCTCATACTCCGGCACACACCTCTAGATAACCCGGTCTGGTCTTTTCTTATAAAATACTTTCTCATCCTAGAAATAGAACATGCAATCATGACTCAATCATTTTTTCTGTTGACTTGTGTCTCTATGTGGAAAACCCCCACTTACCAATACATTTACTATATCCTCATACCATGGAAATTTTTGTATTAATAAATTCGTCAGTTGTTTGTTTGGGAATTCTTCTCTAATTCTCCAAAATGGACAAGTGATCAGCCACCTAATTTTCACAACCTTACGATCACGAATCTCAAGATCAAACTCTTGAAGCAACATAATCCACCCAATCAACTGTGGCTTTGCATCCTTCTTATTGAAAATACTGAATCGCTGCATGATCAGTATACACTATCACTTTAGTTCCGTTTAGGTAGGCCCTAAATTTGTTAAATGCAGAAACCAATGCTAGCACCTCCTTCTTAGTGACTGTATAGTTAACCTGAGCAGCATCAAGATCCTTGCTAGCATAAAAATGGAGCGTAAGATCTTATCCTTCCTCTGTCCCAGCACTTCTCCCACAGCAGTATCACTCACATTACACATTAATTCAAAATACAACTCCTATTTGGGAGCAACAAGTATAGGAGCCTTAGTCAAAGTCTTCTTCAAATGGTTAAAGGCTTTCAAACATTCAGCAAGGAGTTCACATTTTTCATCTTTTACAAACAATCTACAAAAAGGCTGAGAAATCTTTGAGAAGTCACAGATGAATCTCCTATATAACCCAGCATGCCCTAGAAAACTTTGCACCCCTTTAACTGTGATAGGGTGCGGTAACTCCACAATCATATTAGTCTTGACTTTGTCAACTTCTAAACCTACCTTGGACACCTTGTGACCAAGGACAATGCCTTCTTTCACCAAGAAGTGAAATTTCTCCTAATTCAGTACCAAGTGTGTTTCTTCACACCTTGCTAAGACTTTGTTCAATTCTGTAAACACACTTAAAAAGGGTCCCCACAAACTGACAAATCATTCATAAAGACTTCAAAAGAATCATCCACCATATCACTAAATATGGCCATCATGCATTGTTTAAAGGTAGCAGGTGCATTACACAACCCAAATGGCATGCACCAAAAATCATAAGTACCGAATGGGTATGTAAATATGGTCTTCTCTTGATCTTCAAGAGCTAAGGCTATTTAATTATAACCCGAGTATCCATCCAAAAAGAAAAAATAATATTGTATCACAAGTTTATCAAGTATCTGATCCATGAAAGGAATAGGAAAATGATTCTTGCAAGTTGCCTTATTAAGCTTATGATAGTTCATGCAAATTCTCCACCCAGTGACTATATGAGTAGAAACTAGCTCATCTTTTTCATTTTTCACCATGGTCATGCCTCCCTTTTTAGGGATGCACTGCACTGGACTCACCTATTTTCTGTTAGATATGGGGGAAACAATTCCTACATTAAGCCATTTTATTACTTCTTTCCGTACCATCTCTTTCATTGGTGGATTTAGTCTCCACTATTGTTTTACCCTTGGTTTATAGTTATCTTCCATCAGAATTTTGTGCATATAGAATGGAAGGTTGATGCCCTAAATATCATATATTTGTGATCCAATAGACTGCTTCCTGTTCTTTAACAATGCCAAAGATTTAGTAATTTGTGCCTCGAATAATTCAGTAGTGAGTATAACTGACAGAGTCTCATCTTCGCCCAAGAAAGCATACTTCAGATAGCTGGGCAATACTTTTAACTCCAACTTTGGAGCTTCTTTAACAAATGGCTTTGGAGGAGGCTCAAGCGGCCTATTTTATTATTCACACTCTCTTTACTTTTCATAAACGCTAAAAATATTTAATATTTTGATTATCTTGTGGGCTTCAATATCTCCTTTAGTTTCTTGACCCATGATTGCCTTTACTAGTAGATCACTAACAATCGGTATTGACACTTCATTGTCTGCATCAAACACTGTGATTTCTGAGAACTCCTCATCTATTGTAGGTAGCTTTAAGGCCTTCTAAACATCAAACACTTCTACTTTTCCATGTGCCTTCATAGTTAGTTGCCCTGTATCCACATCAATCAATGCATGACCAGTGGAAAGAAATGGATACCCCAAAATAAATGGGACTTCCAGGTCTGTCATGAAATCTAAAATAAAGAAGTCCACAGGAAAGATCAACGATGCCACCTGCATCATCACGTCCTCCACTATGCCAAGAGGTTTGACCAAAGATCGATCAGTCACTGTAAAATAATTATGGATTTTCTTGAAATAACACGTTAGCATGAGATTTACACTTTCACCAAAATCACATAACCCTCTAACATTAAGATCCTGACCAATATTAATTTGAATAGTAAAACTGTTTGAATCTTTTTGCTTCATGGGTAATTTATTTTGAATGCGTGATGTGCACTTTTGAGTAAGAGCTACTAAGGCATGTTCAGTAAAACGATCTTTGTTAGTCACGATGTCCTTCATATATTTGGAATACTTGGGAATTCCTTATAATACATAAATTAAAGGCAAGTTAATATGAATCTTCCCCAATAATTCTTTAAACTTTTGGAATCTCTCTTCTTCGTTCTTCTTTTTCAATTGTTGAGGAAATGCTAGATGAGGTCTCATGGCAGCTATTGCACCCCCAGACTTAGTTTCTTTTTCCTTTTCCACTGTCTACATTGTCATTAGTTTTTTTTTTCCTTTCCACTGTCTACATTGTCATTGTTGCTTTTTGCTTCTTTTCTTAATTGACTTGCCTTTTGAGGCACTAATTTATGCAACTGCAACCCACTTCTTATTGTAACTGCATTTACTTTTCTTCGATTTTGTTCTATGTTGCTTGGAAGACCCCCTTATGGCCTTGTATTTTGTGACATAGCCATTTTCCCCATTCACCTCTCCAGTTGTTGTGTAGCCATTTATTGATTTTTTGGGTCTGCTTCCAGCCTAGCTAGTCTCTCACTATCACGTGCATTCCCTTTTAATAACTTTTGAAGCATCTCTTCTATACTATTACCAGGCTGCACAGTCTGCAAAGTAACATAATTATATTGAGTGAACTTGGGCCAATACTATTGATTTGGCTAATGGTTTCTGTACTAACCTGGACCCTGTTGATTTGGTTGATTCTGATTTCCACCCAAGAGATATTTGGATGGTTTTTCCATCTTGAGTTGTAAGTATTACCATAGTATTGTTTTCATCCACCTCTCTGTGCATTTCCCACGAAGCTAATCAAATTAGGATTAGCCTCGCATACGTTAGATGTATGGTCTCCATCATCACATGTCTCACACCAATTCACAACCTGAGATTGGACTGTATTCACCGCAGATAACTGTTGTTGTTGTCCGAAAGCTTATGGAAACATAATTTAAAAGGATGAAATATGTGTTGATAATATTGTAACCGCATCTAATTCCATAACCCTTGTAGTATTCATACCTTTGGTTCTTGATACATCTCCATTCAAATCCAAATTACATATGGCAATCCTATTCAATAAAGTGTAAATCTCATACTACATTCACTCCAAGGGCTATCCCTCTACTGATTAATCTAACAATATTTTTGAGTTTGGTTCCAGTGCCTCTATAAAGGTATGTAGCAACACTTCATTGGACTGTTGATGATAAGGATAATTTTTGATAAATAACTTAAACCTCTCCCATGCTTGGTAGAGATTTTTGCTAGAATTGTTTCTAAATCTCAGGATTTCACTCCTCAGCCTTGTTGTGTTCTAGGATGGAAAGAAATGAATCAGGAACTTCCTTGATAAGTCCTCCAATGTAAAAATAGAGTTTGTTGGCTCTGCAACTAGACACCTCTTTGCATCACCATGAAAAGAGAATGGAAATAAAGTGAGTCTCAAATAATCTGGTGAAACTCCCTCTGGAATATAAGTGTCACTGATATCAAGGAAGTTCTGAATGTTTTTCTTTGGATCCTCATGAGACAAACCAGTGAACTTCCCACTAGTGTACAAAAACTGCCTCATGTTCTGCTTCAACTCAAATATACCTCCAGGTGCTGGTTTTTGTATAGCATAGGTAGCCCTTTGAATAACCACCTTATGGACTGTCCTTGCAGCTGCCATTTCAGCAGGCACTAAAGCTCTCAGTTTATCCAGTGGAATTTGTGGAACTGGGTAAGGGAATGCCTCATTCATTTTCTGTTGATGTAAGAAACGTTCTAGTTCTTGAAATGGTTCCACCAGGACACTGTTCCATGCCAGAGTAGAAGTAATCAAGTCCTAAAAAATGAAACCTTCTAAGATCGAGCCATTAACAATTGCACAGTAAAAAATATCTTACAAGAATCTAAGACTTCCTAATTGCAAAACTCCCCGGTAACGGCACCAAAAACTTCTTGTCTTCCAAGCACACACAAAAGTCTATGTGGTCTTACAATTAATATATTGGCTCTTTAGAGTCAGTTATCAAACCCTCAGGGACTTCGTATTATGAATTGGTATCGTAAATAACTCTAATAGGGAATTCAATAGTTATGCAATTGTATGTCACAATATAAGAATTTGAATTGTATGCTATTCTAACATTAACTAAGGAAAATTAAATGAGATTGGGAAGAAACAGCAAGTGTTGTTGATATAAACAAACCTTCCAAGGTTATGGAATTACACACATTCATATAGGATCTCACTCTTCAATATAAATCATTTATTTCTCTAGTTGTTGATTCCAGGGTTGAAGTTATGCATTAGGGATTTATAGTCCTCTAATCACAATTTATATAATTCCTACAACTACTTCGATTGACTTGTGTTTTGATGAGTTAATATAAATGCATTATAGATATCTTCCCTATAAGCAAGTAAGTTAATTAACTAAAAGTTCGTGTCATAATTTAAAATCATAATGATTATTCTAATTCTAGATTCAATAAACATGAACTCACTCCTTACACTCCTATTCCACTCATCAGATTCCCAAATTAGTGCACTTCTAGAGTTATAGATTTATTCTAATTGTGGCCAATCAATTATAACATACTAATACCAAAGTGTAAGAAAAGTAACATGTGAAATAATCAATAGTTTATGTTCAACTTATATCATAAATCATGTGTTATCCATAACCCTAGAACAAGGTATTTAGCCAAGAATAGTCATACTGAATCCACAAACTAACATATTTAACATGAAACTACAACAAATTGAGCAACAAAAAGTAACCCTAGGTTGTTGAATATCTTCTTCACTTGTTGTTTTCTCTCCCAAATGCTACACTACTCCCAAAAATGCCTCCTTAAGGTTATATATTTGCCCAAGAAAATTGACTAGTTTGCCCCTAACTTAATGTGTAAGTTAGCAGTAATTCCAAAACAGATAAATAGGGGATGACAATGTGATCCCAAATGTGATGGGCTAGCCATCACATTGTGATCCCTATCATGACAGGGCCAATTGTTCTGAAATTCATCCTTGCTCATTCTTGAGTCCACTTCCTCTTGATCTACATTCCTTAAGGATCCAAATACACCTGAAATAGGCCAATCCTATAGGTTAGTAATTCTACATACATATTTAGTAATAAGACACTCAAAAAGCACATAATTGTTCTCGAAACCAATTTAAAATGTGGGAATTTAATGGTGTTAAGGCATATAAATATTCTTAAGATCACCCAACCTCAGGATTGTCCCCTCCTTGGACCCTCATTAGATACTTAGCCACTGGCATGGAAGACTCACCCTCATATGCTGAAGACCTTGTTTAGTAAATAAAAGTAGGGGAAGCACTAGTAAAGTAATTAGTAAATAAAAGGCAGAACAACAAAATAGATATAGTGTAATAGAAAAATCAATAAAACCAACCCCAACACCTAGTATCAGTGTATTTACAAGAGCCACTAAATTTTCTAAGTACTGAAAATACCAAAAGTAAATATACAAGATGTCTATGAATACAAAGGAGACACAAGTCTATCTGCGAAGAAGCAGGTAACCCTGGTCGCTAGGAGTTCATTATGAATCTCTAAATACTTAAAAGCTAGCATGAAGAGTGGAATCAACAGCGATAATATCACACCTAGATCTGCATCAAGGAAGGTGCAAAAGTGTAGTATAAGTGCTAATTCCTAAAGCAATGAGTTCCCAATAGGCTTTAAGGGCCCACTGGGTGCATAAAAAAATAACTATAATATATAGTAGGAAGGTAAAGGAGATAAGTCATAGATCAAGTAATACAGCAGAAGAAGCTAGCTATAACACCACCAGCAAGAATTAAAGTTATAGGGTAAATTCAACTAGCCATATTAGTGAAGGAGGAACTCAAAGTTGGCAACCTAAAGTGGTGCACCAGCGACCCAAAGTATCAATGGGGAACATAGTTTATGTGTTGGAGACCCAAACATAACTCCAACCATTCTCAAAAACTTCTAAAGGTTTATCAAGACTCTATTTCCTTAGTTTAATTTCTCTGATTCCTACTTTATTTTCTTTTATTACTAAAGCTGATATTCAACTAGTAATTAGTATTATTGATTGTTAGATCTTCAGTCATTTCATTCTTTGTACGTTTTGTTGTATGCTTTTCTAAGTTATTTATTATTTTATTTCATTTTTATGTTCATTTCTTCTGTGGTTTAGTCCATTGAATTGTGTCTACGAAATTCCACTTTGACCCGGGGTCGTAATCAAGACCAAGTGGATCAATGGAGTACACACATTGATCAATAATTAGACCAATTGTGAGGAAATTAAAAAAAGGTAATAACTAGAGTAATTTTGAAGTTGTTTAACTAGCCTAGTGTGTTTTCATGTTTTATTAACTGTTCCTTAGTAGGTACAATGTCAAACAAAAGAGAATCTCAAGTTCCTATGAAAAAAACAACCATGATGCTTTAATTGAAATAGTTAGGGACATAACTCAAAGACTGAAGGCAATGGATTGTAGAATGGAAGCAATTAAGGATCACAACATTTCGTCAACTTCTACCCTACAAAAAACCACTAAGACACTATGAATAGGAATCTCCAAACCATATATTCCCCCATATCACCCAAAACCCTCCAAAAACTATACAAATAATATTTCATAAGGTATTCTATCCAATACCCAACAAGCTCCATGAAATACCATCATAAATGTTTTCCCAAATGATCAAGCTCCATAAAAGTAGAATGCACCTTCTCAACACAAAGATCCTTTTATCCAAATGGATAAAGTTAAGAGGACTGAACCATGAAAGAAGATCCCATTGAAGAAGATTATAAATATGGGAATTCAATAAATCAATATGGAGAGGTGAAGGAAACTACAAAGGCAGAGGAGATCAAAATGGTCAAAATCCTAATGTGGGAAAAGTACATGGAGTTTACTATGCTAATAAGGATAGAGAATGGGGAGATAGAGGTCAACATGGTGATGATGGTGGATATGGAGGATGAGACATAGGTCTCAACTCAATCAAGGTGTCACTTATCATTTTAAGGGAGAGAATGATCTTAATTCTAACATTACTTAGGGTCTTCAATGTGATAGTATCTTCCTCACCAATCACTTGACCAAGATCAATAAGTCAACTCATGCTATTTCTCATTTCAAAGGGTATGCTTCTATATTGTGGGAGTACACTTCGAGGAAAAGGAGAAATAATGGTCTTCCTGAAGTACCGCTTTGTCATGAATTGAAAGTCCCAATGCAAAGTAAGTATGTGCCAGAAATATACAACCATAAGTTTCATACAAAGCATTATAACTTGAAGCATGGTAGAAAAACTATTAATCAATACTATGATGAGTTGTAAAATTTTATCATGAGAAGTGATTTCTAAAATTGTTCTTATCAAGTTTGATACTATAAAAAAGATACTTGATGATGCAATTGACATATAAAGGAATCTAAAGTAGAAAAGGCCATTCAAAACAAAGGGTTATTCGTCTTTAAATACTTGGAGTAAGAACAAATATGGAATCCAATAATCTTCAAATTGTACCAATTACAAAGACTCCAAAAATCCCTTGGAGAAGAAGTCTTATAAGAAGAATAGACCACTTAAGGTCCCAAATGTGGCAGTTAACAATTATCGTAATTCTATCCCTAAGGGCTTTCAATGTTTTTGATGAAAAGGTTGGGTATAAAAGATTAGTGATTTTCCCAATCTAGGAGCCATCGTGCTTAGGGAAGGGGAAATACTTTATAAGGAAATTGGAGAATATGATGAAGGACCCCAAAAAGAAGCTGAATTTAGAAGTAAAGAAGAAGTCACTCATGATATTGTTGAAGGGGAAGTACATTCCAAATGGGATGATGAAGAAGAGGATTCCCATTGATGATGATTGGCCTCAAGAAGGAGAGTTAATGGTCCCAAATTATGTGTTTAGAAGATTAATGATTTGTAATTCCATGGATGGTCCGAGTCAAAAAAAAAATCTCTTCTACTCCAAATGACTCATCAAAGATTACATTTGATCATTAGTTATTGATAGTAGAAGTTGTGGCAGTGTTTCTAAAACTACAATGGAGGAATTTTTGAATTTATCCAGAAGACCACATGCTACACTGTATAATCTTCAATATTTGAATGAGTGTGGAGAATTGAAGGTACAGTGGAAACTGTTGGTCAAATTGAAAGTTAGGCATTATAAAGATGCAATTCTCTTTTATGTGGTAACCATGAAAGCTTCCATATGCTACTTGGAAGATCATGGAGATATGATTATTTAACAATACATTATAGGAGAAAAACAAATATTCATTTGTGTTGGACAGTCGAAAATATGTTATTCATCCTATGTCAATTCACAAGTTAGTAAAATCTATCGAAGGATTCATTATTGTGGGAGAAAGATAATAGTAAGAAGGAAATTTCCAATGTAGTTGAGGCTGAGGATCAAGGTGAATAAAGGAGGAAATTTAAGGGAATAGGAAAGGTGTTGCTATTGAGGAGTCATATAAGAGTGAATAGATAAATAGACTTAAAGCCCAATTGTCATTATCATTCATAGGGACCATGATTTGAATACTAACCCCTCTACTTCCCCCTTCCCCCCATTCTATTTTCCTTATTTTCTAGGATTATTGTTGTCCTCCCTAAAGATCTACCAAGTGGATTGCCTCCACTTTGTGGAATTGAGCATCAAATAAACTTCATTTTATGTTCATAGTTCTACATCAAACTGTCCTATTGAAGCAACTCGAAGACACCATGGAACTTCAAAGACAAGTCGAGGACCTCCTCAATAAGGGATATGTGAGAGAAAGTATGAGCCCATGTGCGGTGCCAATTCCATTAGTTCCAAAGAAAGATAGCTCATAGGGATGTGTGTTGATTTTTAAGAAACCAACAAAATTAAGGGAAAGTCTGATCACCCTATCAATGCTCCTAGTACCTTTGTGAGGCTACTGAACCATGCTTGCTAATTATGAAAAATGCTCATTTTGTGTGAATGAAGTTATTTTTCTGGGATTTATGTGTTTGACAGATAAGTGTATGAAACAGCTAACTTTGATTGGTCCCTAGGGATTCATTCAGAATCCCATACATGCAAACCACATATGCTTACCCCCCTGCATTTGATGTTCTGAACTTAATAGAACCATCAAAATACGAATGAAAGGTCAATTCTTCCTAGTACCCGCAAAGGTTAGTAAAAATAGAAACTTAACTAAAAAAAAGGGTAAATTTTCCCTCAGAACCTCCGAAAAATATTTCAAACCTTCTGATAGCCCCATAATGATGTCGCAAATCTAATGGTATTGACAAAATTCGAATACGAGTAACTGAAGATCAACTGTTGGAAAAAGTCAAATTTTGGCCTTAAAACTCAAATTTATCTCGTTAGACGAGTCAAAATCAACATAAAAATCCTAAAAGTAAAAAACAAAGGTTTTCCTTGACCAATTTAGACGTTTTGGAGTTGATGGAATTGAAGAAATTCCATTTCGAGATCCGAGACTCCAGATGAGGTCCAAAGCCATCTATTTCTATACAAAGGCTTCAAAAGACTAAAAAATTCTCAGAGTTCAAAACTTTTAGCTTCGTTTTAGAAACCAACACCATAAATTGATTAATTATGACTCCAAAAAACTCTCAAAAAGGGTAAAATAGTAATTTTATAAACATATTAAAATTATCTTAAGAGTCATTACATCATCCACTACTAAATCCCATGTTCATCCTTTAATATAAAGGGATAGAACTACCTGAATCCTCAATAAGTGGTAGATAACTAGCACACATGTCAGACTCAATCTCCCAAGTAGCTTCTAAAACTGGGTGATGCTTCTATTAAACCTTAATTGAAGCAATTTTCTTAGTCCTCAACTTTCTAACCTACCTGTCTATAATAGCCACATGCTCCTCCTCTAGGTCAAGTTTGGAACCAATGTCACAGACTTATAGTGAATAACATAAGAATCATTAGGAAGATACTTCCGAAGCATAGAAACATGAACGGTAGGATGCATTACTTACCTACTATGTGATAAGGCTAAATCTTAAGCCATCTCTCTAATACACTTGAGAATCTTAAATGAGCCACCGAAATGAGGGCTAAGCTTGAACTTCTTCCCAAATCTCATCACACCCTTCATGGGTGATACTTTTATGATAACATTATAACCCTCCAAAAACTCTAAGGGTCAAACCCATATATATGCATAACTCTTTTGTCTATTTTAGGTTGTCAACAATGAGTTCTTAATAACTTGAAACTGCTCCATAGTATCACAAAGTAGATCTTTATCGAGGTCTCTTACATCAAAGACATCAAAACAACCAATCGTAGATCTATATATTCTACCATAGAATTCCCTAAAAGGCTCTATCTAACTACTACAGTGATAGTTGTTGTTATATGAAAAGTATGTTAATAGTATATTCTTATCCCTACAATCCCTAAAATCTATAACTCAAGAATGTAATATATCCTCAAGAACTTGAATAGTCTTCTCAGACTGACCATCGATCTGAGGGTGAAAGGTTGTACTCATATCTAGCTGAGTGACCAAGCCATGTAGTAATGCCCTCCAAAATGCAAATTGAACAATAATCCAGAATCAGAGATGATAGAAACAGGGATACCATATAACAAAACAATCTAAATAAAGTAAAAATCTACTAGTTTCTTAGTCATATAATCAACCTTGACCAGAATGAAATTGGATGAGTTATTCAACTGATCCACAATCACCCAAATTGAGTCAAATCTTCCCACCATCCTAAGTAATCCTATAATGAAATCCCTGGTAATCTGCTCCCACTTCCACAGAGGAATAGGAATCCTATGAGAAACTCTGACTAGCCTGTGATGTTTAAACTTAGCCCTCTAATAGTTTAATCATCTAGCCATAATCTCAGCTATATCCCTCTTCATACCACACAACTAGTACTATTGGATCAAATCATGGTACATATCTGCCGCTCCCAGATGGATTGAATATCTCAAATTATGTGCCTCTCACCTAATCAATCTAGTGAATCATATACCTTAGCATACATATCCGCTACCAATACTCAAAACAACCACTAGGTGAATAAATGCCTCTTTTTCTCTCAAATAAACATCAAATCTCTAATAATTCACAACATTTCATTCTCGAACTATTTTTCTGTGATATTTTCCATGAGGTAAGAACGAGACTCAATAAAAGAAAGAGCACTACAATCCAAGATATGCAAATAAGCCAAATTGTTTGTCAAACTCTGAACATCCAGACTAAAGACCTCACCTCTACCTAAATTAATACAAGACTACCCATAGTAGCTTATATCCTACATAAAGCATCAGCTACCACATTATCTTTACTCGAGTGGTATAGAATAGTTCTATCATAATCCTTTAGTAACTCAATCCACCATTGATTTCTTAAGTTTAGATCTCTCTAAATGAAAATGTAATGAAGACTCTTTTGGTTAGTGAACACCTCATGATGAACTCCATATAAGTAGTGAAGTCTTTACTTCAGCACAAATCCTATGTCGCCAACTCAATATCATGTATAAGGTAGTTCTTCTCATGGGTCTTGAACTTTCTAGAAGAATAAGAAATACCTTTCTATTTTTCATCAACAATCTACCAAAACCAACTCAAGAAGTATCACTATATATGGTGAAAGGATCACCCTCTATAGGCAAGGTCAATACGAAGCTAAAGTCAAGAAGTCCTTAAGCGGATGGAAACTTTTCTCGCATTATCCGACTACTAAAATACGACATTATTTTGGGTTTTAATCAATGGGGCTGAGATAAAAGAAAATACCTAGATGAATCTACGATAGTACCTTGTCAAGCTAATAAAACTATGAATCTCTATAAGGGTTGTAGGTAGAGTCCAACCATGAACTGCCTCAATTTTGGATCAACCATAATACAATTCTTGTACAACACTTGTCCTAAGAATGACACTGAGCTAATCAAAAACTCGCACCTGAAAAACTTAGCATACAATCACTTCTCCCTTAATCACTAGAGAACTATCCTCAAGTGCTCAACATGGTCGACCTTACTCCTCGAATAAAACAAAATGTCATCAATAAAGGCAATAAATAATGAATACAAATAAGGTCAAAATACCCTATTCATCAACTCCATGAACGATCCAGGGGATTTAGTCAACCCAAAAGACATTACCAATAATTTATAGTGACCATATAGGGTCCTGAAGGTTGTCTTAAAGATATATATATCCCTAATCCACAACTGATGGTAGCCCAACCTCGAATTAATCATAGAAAACACTGAAGAGGCTTAAACCTGATCAAATAAATTATCGATCATAGAAAGGGTATACTTATTATTGATAGTAACCCTGTTTAGCTGCATATAGTCAATGCACATCCTCATCGACCCATATTTATTCTTCACCAACAAAACAGGAGCACCCTATGGCGATACACTTAGCCTAATAAACCCCTTATCAAGAAAAACCTTTGATCATTTAGTTCCTTTAACTCATTTAGATCTATATGGTATAGAGGAATGGAAATGGCTTAGTGGCTGGCTATCAGGGGAACATATGAATGATCTATAGGGAAGATATTAGGAAATTCGTAGACGAATGGTACAGAATCCAACGGAGGAGTATTAGCACTAGTATCATGGATGAAGGGAAAATAAGGGAGATAACCTCTATCAATCATCATATAGCACAAAGGAAGGAAATCACTCTACTTGGATAAGAACCCGTATAACCCTTCCACTCAATCTTCAGAATAACGGGCATGTCTAAAGTAATTGTCATAGCATAAAAATCCAAAACTGCATGGTCAGGGTAACGCCAATCCATACCAAAAACAACGTCAAAATATACCATGTTAAGGATAATACAGTTTATCCAAGTGTCATACTCTACCATAGAAAAAACACAGGATCGGTAAACCTAATCCACTATTAAAAAATATCATACAACTATAGAAACATGGAAGGGATTGGGCAGAGGATCAATCATCATATCAAATCATGAAGTAAAATATGTAAATACATATGAATAAGCAGAACCCGGATAAAATAATACCAATACAGGCTGGTGGCATACTAGAATAATATGTGTTATTACTGCACAAGAGGTCTCATCCTCTAGCCTTCCTATAAATACATAGAAATGACACCTACCACTACTAGAAGGAGCCCCTCCTCTACCAGCACCCATCAAAACATAGCCTTACCATCACCTCTACCATAGCTATCATCAGTTAGTGTTGCTAAAATCACCTTCAAGACCATCTATTATCACTATGAGTTTTAGTGATATCATTTAGTCTAACTAATTCCCTACAGCATTCATGGCATTGATGCACAAGGTATTTAGGGCTTATCTGGATTCATTTGTTATTGCCTTTATTACTGATATCTTTTTCTACTTGAGGAGTGAGTTGAACTATATGCAACACTTGAGGATTGTACTAGAATAACTAAAAGAGGAGTGGTTGTATGCCAAGTTTATGAAGTGTGAGTTTTATTTAGCTCTGCAACTTTCTTAGGAAACGTATTTTTCAAAGAAGGTATTATGGTTGATCCGTCAAAGAATAAGGAAGTTTGTCATTGGACTAGGCCTACTTCCCCTATAGGATTCATAATTTTTTCATCTCGGCAGTTATTATCAATGATATACAGAGGTTCTATCCTATTGCAGCTCTATTTACTCGGTTAACCTGAATAAATATTGTATTTCAAAGGTCAGAAGAGTCTGAGGATATTTTCAAGGGCTTAAGGCCTTATTTACCTCAGCCTCCAATTTTTACCCTTTTTATTGAAGGTGAGCCTTTCACCGTATTTTGTAATAATTCTAAAGACTTTTGGGTGGAGTGGTGATGTCGAAGTATAAAGTTATTGCCTATGCTTCTAGAGAGTTGAAGACCCATAAGAAGAGTTACCCTACTAATAATCTAAAGTTGGAATTCATGGTACTTGTGTTGAAGTTATGGCACCACTACTTGTACGGGGTTCATTGTAAGGTATTCAGAAATCATAAGAGCCTTCTGTACACCTTTATTTAGAGCGATCTAAACTTGAGGCAGCGGCAGTAAATTGAGTTACTAAAGAATTATGCTATGACTATTATGTACCAACTAGGTAAAGTTAATCTAGTAGCTAATGCTTTGAGTAGGAAATCAGCTAGTATGGGTAGTCTTGCATCAATTTGAGCAGAGGTATGAACTTTATTCGGATAGGTTAAAAGTTTTGCTA